>JAEIHY010003783.1:0-11780 GCA_018904565.1 Drosophila tsacasi
AACTGAAAGGGTCGTGGCACGAGATGTATCAGATATGTCTAGTCCCGGGGACAACTGCTACTCACAATAGAGGTGCTTGTCGATTATATAGGCATCGGAGAGGCCCACCTTGACCGGGTGCTGGTGATCCTGGATGGAATTAATACTTGTGGGCACTCGGAAGTAGCCAAAGACGATGTCGCCGCTCTGGTGCAGCGTCACGCTGAACGTAAACTTGCCAAACTCGGGCTTATCCTGCAGCGTCACATTCTCCCAGACGGCGGTGAAGGCGGTGCCTGGAAGGGAAATCTACTATTGAAGCCTACGAGTCTTCATCCAACTGGAGATCACACTCACCGTTGTCCTGCACTCGGACAAACGAGTCGTTGGACATGCTCGTGTCGAAGTTGGCCATTAGCGGAGCAATGTACTGGGTGGCCGCCAGCCAGGAGTGCACATACTCGCCGGTGTAGAGGAAGCCACCCGTGGCCACCGTGATGTTCCGCACATTGTGGCCGTAGAAGGGAAAGTCAAAGTTCAGCTCGACGGTCATGGCGCGGCGGTGGGACGAAGAGAGCATTAGGTTCTCGGGTGTGTTCTTCAGCTGCGACCACAGAGCCTTCGCCTCCTCAGCGCTGACGTAGAGGACGCTGTTGTAATAGTCGTGGTAGTCCTCGCTGCGCACCAGCGACTCGTTCTTAACTTTGCTCTCGATGTCGTCATCGGGTATGTCTACGCCGGACACGTCCACGTCGATGGGCGCTGCCGTGCTGGTGCTGGGCGTCTGCGGGACAGCGGCCGAGCTGGGCGCCACCTTTTTGGGATAGCCACCCGACTGGGCGGCCAGCAGTTGGGTTGGCTTTCTGTAGTTGATGGCTGGGCTCATGCCTGGGGCTGCTCCGTCGGCGCCCTGAACACTGTAGTCCTTGCGTTGTCCGGTGCCATTGGTTCCCACGTTGTGCACGTTATAGGAGACACTGCCGCCTGCCGCTGCCGCTGCCTTGCTGTCCACCGTGGTTACCGTGGTCTCGGCGGCCACAGCTCCAGCTCCAGCTGCCACAGCGACACTAGCATTAGAATTCACGCTCTGGTATTGACTGGTACTGACTGGCGGCGAAACATCCCCGGGAGCGGCTCGCCTTTGACGATGCACCTGATCCGTGGCAAGGTGCACCACATGGGGCTCCGGATTGAGGTAGGGCAGCGTTGTATCAAGGGTGTCGTAGATGGTTGTATCCACTGTAAAAGAGAAGAGCGAAGAAGAGGTTGAAGAGCTTAGCTTGTTGAAGAACCCGAAGCTTTTGCGCGGTTGCAAGCGATAAGTCCCAGGTGCAGCCCTCACTCGTAAAGTCCGGGCTTTAAGTTTCCGCCAATATTTACTCGATTGGCCACACACATTCACTTACAGAGACGATCTGCATTTCCCGAGGGGCTAGCTAGAACAAAGGCGAAGCCAGTGAGTCACTAAGTCCAAGCAAGCTTTCAGCTGTGATCCTTGCCAGTTTTGCTTTTCTAACGAGAACTAATTACAAACTTACAGAAAGAAAGATAAATATTGAAAGTGTACAACTGCTTAAAACATGCTTTTGGCTTCTGCTGAATCTCGAACCAGTCACGAGAGGAAAAACCGTGATATATAAAACCAATTATAACTGGATTATAATAGCTGCACTGTTCCATGGATTCGAGATAAAAACATTCAGGTAATTACCTATACTATATAAGAGAGTTATTCCCTCCATTAAGAGTACAGTGTTATGACTACCCTTTGAGCCCTGAGCCTTGACTCGAGTATTAAGAGCAACATTGAACATTTAACAACATTCGGAATGCAAGTGTAATTCAATTAGTGGAGAAATAAGGCAATAACAATCGTCAAAACAAAGCCACTACCACCAGATAATATATAGACCAAGGTACACTAATCCAAGTCTAGGTTCTTGGGGTCATTGATAGCCTTTTGGCCTTTTTGCAATCACATTCCGTGGTTCCCCCCTTTCGGTGTGTGGTTGTGTGCGTTGGTGTGTTGTGTTGCAATTAACCCAACTGTTATTTGAGGCCGCTCTCGATATTGATTTTCTATTTCCATCGTCATCCTCCTCTTCTCCCCACATGTGCTCGTACTTATAGTACCAAGTACAGTGTTGGCCGCTTGTCGCCTGTCGTTGTACAACCACCGCAATAATGGCACATCAAAGACCATTGTCGACAGCCCCACTGTAATTACAACAATTACAACATGCGGTCAGTGGTTGAGTGGCAAGAGGTGCTGCCTCGCACACACGCACACCCACAAACCAATGACGATATCTGTTACGATTGGGCGTCCCACCAACAAAAACAGGCAAAACTGTTTGTAATTTGCGACTCTGAATGATTTTAATCAAGAGTGTACAAAGTTATTACTTATAAATTACATATAAGTTATAATACAAAATAAATGTTATTTTTAATGCAACTAAACTCAATGGAAACCCTGGAAAATAACAAATCCTAATACGTTTGTAATTATCTTTAGAAGAGAATGGAATATAACTTTCGGCGAGCAATGATGTGCATGAGGAGTTAAAATAATTTATAAATTCTTAAAGCACACATGTTTTTGCTGGGTATTAAAATTTAAACAGCGCCTCAGTTAATTTACATTAATAACAGGGCTATTTAAGAAAATGTTTTTTTTCCTTTAGCAAAAAATTAAATGAATAATATTTCATGTTTTCTGACTTTATCTGAGAGTTCCCTCACAAATTGGGAGCTTTAACAGACACTAGAAAGCTCCCAGATTGATTTTAAATACCAATAAATATAAAATGTTATTGGTTCAACGCAGGCAGAGATGCCCTAAGCCCTGACCGATGAGTCAGTAAGAGTTCAATAGTCTTTGATATGGTTTTAATCTAGCATAGATTGAAAATAATAAACAAACTATTGCTGGGGCGATCAGACACCTCGGCGGCACCGATCGCCCGTGAGATTTTCACTCGGCTCGTTTTAGTGAGCCGCACAAACAAATGGCAGCGCAAACACATAACAGATAATCGCTCGAAAATCGCACTCGCCCCACCGGCTATCATCTTGCATAATAATTTTTTCTCTGCGGTCGCGGTCAAAATGAGTCAACTCTGAGGGTGACGATGGGGACACCATCTCAGGGCAGCAGCGATCGCAGCGGCAACGGCACCTGAAGCCAGCAGCCAGCAACCAGCAGCCAGCACCCAGACCCCAAACCGACGATCGACGATCCGCGATCGACGCTCTCGCGTGACGACCGCCCGCCCGCTCCAATTGAACCCGATGTTAATTGCTGTAAATGACGGTTTTGTTGTTGAAGCCGTCGTCGTCGTGGCTCAGGCCCAAGCTCAGGGTTTCTGTTGTTGTTGTGGCCACATGGGAGAAACAATTGGCGTAAATTTATGCGGCACTTGATTGAAAAACGATTCGTTTTTCCCAAATGCACACAGAGAGAAAGCCAGAGGCTGTAGAATAAGGTATCTTTTGGAGATTTTTGGATAGTTAGTCCCTTAATTTGTTATCATTTATATATCACAGCTTAACCTTAGCTTAATAAGGAAGATATATTAATACAACCGAAGGGGCTTTACTTTAACTAATTCGACGATCTTGTTATAAGTCCACAAATATTTTTCCCTGTGTGATTTTTCCTTTTGGGTTGCAAAGCTTGCCAACCTTTCCCGGACCCCAAAGTGAAATCCACAAGTGGGGCGCACAATGTGCACAGAGTGACCCAGTTTCGGAAGATACCCGAGAAGAGAGCGATCTTTAATTGCCGCTTTTCGGGGTGAAATTGGTGGCACATAACAAGGTGTGAAGGACGAAAGACGAATCAATAAAATTCGATCGACCGATCACATCATATATACTTTTGAATGCAAAACTATTCTGACGCATTCTCACGCATCATATCCATCGAGAAATATCATCGCAATTTGGTTAGATTAAATCAATTGCCTTGAATTGAACAGCAATTGCAAAGGCTCAAGCTGAATTTTTCCCAAGTTATATACAATAAACAAAGTAATAGCAATTAGATAATGTACAAATTTGTAACATTGCCATTTAATACATTTAAACAGGTCAATCATTATACGGCAATTGATCTCTGTCTTATCAATTTGATTTAATAATGAAACAATTCCCATAATGTGGAAAAGCACAGATTAGAGTTATAGGGCTTTGAATTTGAATTAGCCTTGAACTTATACATGAACTATTTTATATACAAAAAACAAAAAACAAACAAACAAAGAAACCACTGATAAGAAATTGCTTATATTTATTGCATACTCTCCCATTCCCATTCCTATTTGTGTTTTTATTTCAATTTCCTTATCGCAAGACTTCTCTTATTCACTAAATTTGCAGTTTGTTATCAACAATAAACCGATATACAGTATATGGGGAGACTTGTCCGTCTCCCCCAGCCAATAAACCTAAAAAATATGCTTTATAGGTTTTTAATTTCAGTTTTTAATGTGCTTTGTCTATAATATTAAATTTATATGTATTTTGCAAAACTGCTTACAGGGCAGTGGAAGCATCTTCAGATGCCTGTCTGTTTTCTGACACATCTAGTCAGGTTATCTAAGCATTTTTCCTCTGAAAGGCATGCAGTCATAGTTGCATATACAGTATTTGTTGTCATAAGCGAGATAAGGAACAGCAGAAGAGTATACCTGACTAGTTCTTATTATATATAATCTATCCTTGGCTGTTTCTTTAAGAGTTTAGATATAAACCTCGATTCAAAAGTATAATTTGGCTAAGAAAGTCATTGCAGAGTTGCGAGTCAGGGACTTGGTCACCACTGCCTAACATTGATAAAATAAGATATAAATAAGAGAAGCGTGGGAGCCAGAGTCGAAACTAAAAGACCTTTGACAAAATCACAAATGGTGCTTAGTGTTTGATTATTATAGCTCACATTTGCATATATATATATATATTTTAACATATATATATTTACTATAAGAATAAGTAGTATTTGTCTCGCCCACAAATTAGCGCTACCTGAGCTTATCAGTGCTGTTTTCCCCCTCTCCCTCAACGCTACGACAACTGACAATTTGCGTCGCACGCTTTTTATCTAAACTTGCTTCGGTAATTGACAGACACCCAGCTCGCAGCTCCAGCTCCACCTTTTACTCCTCCTCCTTCTCATGCTCATCCTCATCCGATGTGCATTCGTAAGCACTGGCTGACTGCACCGGACAAATGTAGCCAAAGTGCCAAGACATTAACAGTTCTTGGAATGCCGTTAGGCGGAAAAGCTTATCGCTAGATCACCGCCGGCGGAGCAAACAAGGGCAGGTCCGCCGGCAGTGGTGGCTCTTTTTCTCCCAAGAAACGATGATGATGATCTGGTGCTAATGATCTGCCCATGGCCAAGAGATACAGTGACAAACGATGCATTTGTCGAGATCTCAGATGCCCAGATCTTGCAGATCTTGTGGCCACAATGGAGCATAGTTGTCTCTGCTCAAAAAATGGAAAGAAAACAAAGCCGTCGTGAATAATAATGAGGTCATTCAATGGCAGCTAAATAGAGACTTCTCTGAGACTTCTGCAACTTGAACTTCCGTATAATGTTGTCTATTCTGTGACATGAACTCTATACTATGAGGGTCCGAGCCGCGTGGCTTCTACAATTCCAATTTCTCAGCTCGTATTTCTTTCGCAATTTGCGCCCTAGATGTATTTAATTACGTTAGGGCTGAGTTCAGAAGATGAAATTTCTGTAATTCCAGATAATGGATATTATTTGAATATATATATTTTTGTTTAAATATATGTAAAGATCACTGAGAAACTAACATTTGGCAGCCCGTTTCAAAAGCTGAGAGAATAGCCGGTCATCTGGGTTAAAATCAGACCAAATTAGTACGGGGGCACAGACAGAAAATAACCTGTTCTATATACATAATTTAAGTCGGTTTCTTGTAGCCTTGATTAGGTAAAAATAGCATCTAACTTGAGCAGTTGACAGCCAGTTGGGTTAGAGAAATACCCCGTAAAAAGGAAGAAAAAGATTAACTTTTGGTTATTGTTAAGGTATACTCTTTAAATTATAGGATAAAACGAATCATTTCTACTTAAAACCTCTGACACTTCTTTGAGTACTCTATAAATCGATTATATTTACTCTTTTTGGGCTACATCCTAAAACCCTACCATACATCTTAAAAAGAGATACCACCAATAATTAAACATTTATTTAATTTTGCAATCTATTTTCGAACAACTGCTGTTGATCTGTATATCGTATTTCGCTTATATTTCGTGACTTTACTGAGTTGTGACAACGTGGGGACTGCGAAATACAAGAATTTCAACTGACTGACACGACAGCATGACTCAGTATTTCATTTTATACACATTTTATATATAAATTGTAGATCAATATTAATCAGAATGGTATTTACTTAGAGTTCATTTATATGCAATCAATCTTTGCCTTAACAAATTATTGACAGTTCATGTTTTAGATCTAATTCATGGAGGTTTACCAATTGGAATGTATTTTGTTATTATTACAAGGGCCTTGTTGCACTGCGACCAGATGTTAGATCTTTTGTGGCGATGTATTTTATGTATATGTATACGAACGAACTGTTTCCAGGTTTCCATGTAAGCCCTAAGCTTAATACCATCACATTGGGGAGTACCGGAAAAGCTTCGAAACGGGACAAATGATTCAGACGGACGGAATTTGACCCACACACACACACACACAGAGACACTCACTCCCACAACCCACTGATTGGAAACTGCAAAACGGGGAAAGCAGGCGAAGGAGGAGTGCTAGTGATAATGGGCAGTGGTCAGTAGCCCAGCTGCAGCCGCAGCAGATTGAAACAATGAGCGAACGCCCTTGATAAGCGATGCGGTACCAGTAGCAGGCTGCCGCCAAGTAGAGTCCAATGGGAATGTTAATCCGATTGGAGATACATACAGACATATATGCACATATTTACATATTCATTTATGATTGCAAATGAGAATCTGAATGGAAACGGGACGGGCATGGGAATGGCACTGCTACTGCTGCTGCTGGTAAGTTGGCCACGCAGATAACCGAATTGAATGCACTTTAACTGATGCCAAGCGGAAGGTAAAAATAAACTCGAGCGATAAGCAGACAAAGAGCGCTAAAATATTATACTCTGCCAACTGAGTCAACATAACAACAGACATACAAAAAATATTCAACCGAAAACAGTCGTCGTAAAGTGCGACATATGCAAGTTTTTCATTTCGCTCTTGCCGTTTTCCAATTCGAAAAGGTAAAGAAAGATGACGATAAAGAAGGGGGGAGAGAGAGAGGGTTGCATGTGCAGTTAGCCAGCAGCTGAGAGCCGGTGCGCAAGGTTGCCACCTGTCGGCAGCAAAACAACAAAGACATACTAACACCAACACAATGACGAAAAGCAGACCTACACACACACACACACTAGCACTAACACGCGCGCCAAAAGAGTTGCCAGCTTTTGGGTTTTCTTGCGCCTGCTACTGCTTCTATATCTTCTTTTTTTCGTTAAACCGCTGACCAATCCAGGGTTTAAATTGCAAATTGCGACAAAAACAATGAGCGTTTTTGCGCCTTAATCAGAGTGCGCCACAAATTTCAATTGAAATATGCAGATTGTTGTTTGTTGTATTCTTTCTTTCTTTTGTTTTGTATTTTTGTAGCTTGGTGGCGACGTCGCAGATGGAAAATTGTTGCACGTTAAGTGGAGCATGGCGCAAATGATCGCGGCGCACAAAACAAAACTCAAAAAATAAATGCAGGGGCGGCGCGGGAGTTCGGTTTTGGTTTTTTTTGTATTTTGGACAGGGGCCACAGGACGTTGCCTATTTTCACACTCGACTGCTCACACACACAAACACACACTACCGTTGTTGTTGTCAATTAACGCATTTGATGTGCCAGCACACAAAAAAAAGCATAAAAAATACAACATGGCAGCGGTAAATTTCACCATACGAAAAAGTACCAACCAAAAGCGTCCCCCTCCAGCTGCCCGCTTCCTCTGATCGACCAACACACACCGCCAATAGATGATGATGATTTGTCTTTTGTACACTTTGTGTACAAACAACGGCCCATAAATACACCTTCCGTTGATGACTGGGCCGTAAATATGCCTGTGTGCCTGTGTTTTTTGGATCCCTCAGCATATTGGAGTCGTGTCTATGCACGCACGTTGCGTATTTAAGTTTTTCGTCATTTTCCTCATTTCTTTACTGCGTACAACGTAAAATAACAACCAGATTTACAGTCAACACACACACACACACACATACACAACACGCACACCACCGAGGTGGATAAGCAGAGAGGGCGGAGAGTGGCAGGGGAAGTGAGATGGACAGATGGATGGATAGATGTGCGTTAACGTTTCCCCACTTAGCTCTTTGGCTGCACTTACACCTGGCCGTCGCGCCGTGTAGCGAACTGCATACGGCTAACAGGACCGCAATCTGCGCGCACGCACTGCCGACACTCTTCGCCATTTTTTGTAAACGTGCTTTCAGCAACCGTCCGTTTATGAGAAAAAGTAACGTTTGGCGTTTGGAAAGTAAAACACGATAGCAGTGTGGCCGTTCGATTCTAGTCGTGTTGCCTGCTTAGCTTATTTCAGGCTAGATTTAGCTTATTTGATAGTGGAAAAGCTTATGAAATTGGCCACTAGGCTTAAAAATAGCTAATTTTAATATTCATCTACAATATTCTAGCAATAATGGCAATGTGACATAACAATTTTTGTTTACGAAAAATGACTAAAAATATGGCAGTTTCTTTGTCGATGGAAGAAAATATCATAAACATAATTGTGCTATTAAATACTATTAATGCAATACTAAGTTTAAAGTTTGTTAACAATCAAATAAAACTTTAAAATATAATGATGTTTGTTTTCTTGAGTTTGAATGTAGTTATTTGTTTTACTAATTTGTTTACCAATCAGCATGATTTAGTTTATTTTTCAAAGAATCTCGCTTATTCGAGGGCTCATCACGGACAAGCCTATATGATCCTGTGTTTAGTACAGAAAAATACCGAAAATGTGACCATAATCTGGACAATAAGATATATTATCGGACTATGAAAAGGGAAAAGGGAGGAATATTTATTATTCTTAGTTTCCAACTTGTTTGGAGTATATTCCTATATGACTGAATGAACAAATATCGGCACCTGAAGGCAGCCAATCCCATAGAAATTCCTTATTCGATATCGGTATCGGTAGTCCATAACAGCTAATGCTCTTAATTAATCAGTTTAAAACCAATTTTTTTTTTTTTCGCTTACCAATCGGTTCTAGCTGTTTTATATATAGGATATAGGATAATAGTCTTTATTCGGACTTACCCGCAGTTGAGGACACTCAGTTACCTTTTATCGCTGACGTGGCCAAGATTCATCGATGATTAAATCCTTTCGAGTGCAGAGGATATTAAAACACTTATTAACACAATTGTGAACACATTTTTAACGGCGAGGCGAACGGGTGGAAAGCCGCGGAGAGACTGAGTCTGCCACGGCGAGTCGCCTCTATTTATAGGTGTGAGAGATGGATAGAGCGAGAGATTTATCGAAAGAGAGATAGAGGTAGAAAAGGAGCGAGAGAAAGAGAGGGGTAAGGGGAGAGAGATACAGATATATATAGAAAGAGAAATAGAGAGAATGATCATTTATTCACTCATGAGTGAAAGTTAGAAAGATAGATCGAGAGACAGAAACTTAGAGAGTTGGGGAGACATGAGATGGACCGTTATCTCTCTGCATCTATCTCTCTCTCTCTCTTTGTCAATTTCTCTCACTACCTCTCGTATCGATGACGAAACAAAAAAAAAAATAAAAAAATATTTCGGACAAAAGTAAAGTAACAAAAAAACCTACGACGTGGAGGCATTAACCAAAAACTGTTTTAACGGAAGCTTTATCACACGCTAAGCTGGTATTTTTGGTATTT
The DNA here is from genome assembly GCA_018904565.1 of Drosophila tsacasi. NCBI lineage: Eukaryota > Metazoa > Arthropoda > Insecta > Diptera > Drosophilidae > Drosophila > Drosophila tsacasi. The sequence continues at coordinate 9,975 of JAEIHY010003783.1, forward strand.
TAACTGGTCAACTTTTCAAAATAAACAGCTAACTAGTGGCGGTAGTTGGACAAAATGGGACATCGATAAGCAGAAAATACCAAAAGAGTCGTAGACTGTCGTAACAGAAAAATGTACACGCATTATTTTATTGCAAAATTTGTTGTCAGATACTTATACTTATACTTCGGCAACTGAAGCTGCCGCCGCGAGCCGCCTCTATGTATAGTTCTGTCAGATGGAGAGAGACAGAGATAGATCGAGAGAAAAATAGAGAGAGCTAGAGGGAAATACAGAGAGATATTTAGAGAGGGAGAGAGATAGATCAATAGAGAGAGAGAGATAGATCGAGAGAAAGACTTTCTAACTGATTTTCTGACTTTTTACCTTTGCCAACTCTCGCTCTCTCTAGCTCGGGATCCATCTTTCTCTCTCTCTCTCGCTCTCGAATTATCCCTGTCTTTCTCCATCTCTCACACCGATAAATAGAGGCGTCTCACAGCAGCAGACTCAGTCTATCCGCGGCTCTTCACCCGTTCATCTCGCTGTTAATAATGTGTTTATAATCGAGTGTTTAAAATTGTGTTAATAAGGTGTTAATAGCCCCTGCACTCAAAAGGACTTAATCATCGATGAATCTTGGCCACGTCAGCGGTGTTGCAAACAAAATGTAACTGAGTGTCCTCAACTGCGGGTAAGTCCGAACCAAGACTATCCTATATCTTATATATTATACATATGTATAAAGTTGATACATAGCTACGATCGGTTAGTGCAAACAAATTTATTTATTTATATAAAGCTATCAATTGGTTATAAACTAAAAGCTTAGATGATATGGGCTTCCCCTCGACTGGGTGGTTATTAATTTAAGTATTAAACTTATGGACTACATTTTGTATAAGATTGCTTTTGTGGAGGAAGGGTTTTGTTTGAGTTTGCTGAATAGAGTTCCCCAAAATGTTGTATTTGTCCTTATCAAATCAATTAGGACTGTATTTGCTCTTTTAACTCCTGGATTCGGCAGTTTTTTTTTTAAATTTGTATTCTTCTCCGCAACGCGCTCTGGAAATACTAATCGTCCGCCCTCAAATAATCTCCTAACGCCTGCACCTTTCTAGTATTTTCGAATCTGAACTGGATACCGCCCTTCAAAACAGAATTCGATTACAAGCTGATCCAAACTATTTGCCTCTCGCTCTCTCTCACTGCTTTGGAACAGTTTTCGTCTATGTGGATACGATGCTTTAGCTCTGAATGCAGAATGGGAAAATGCAACTATTGTAGAAACGGAACCGGAATATACTTCAATAGCGATTTATCGATGGCATGAATCTCTCGATGGTGCCCGCAGAAAAATCCACCATCGATATTATCGATACTATCGAAGACAGTTGCACAGCTCTAGCAGAAGTTAAACAACCAACAACCACAACAACCGCAACCCATAAACACTCGCACCTCCCCGATCGCCCAGCGCCATGTCCGTGTCACCGAGCAGCGCGTAATCAGCCAAGAAAAGCAGTCTGCCCGTCGCCAGCAGCAGCACCAGCAGTCCCGATCCCCAGGAGCAACAGGTTTCGTATCCAGAATACCTATTCCGCCGTTGTCCGTGGTCCAATCGCAGTGAGCAGAGCAGCGCAGCTTCGCCGGAGACGAGATCAGCCGGGATGCAGCAGCGCCGCAAGCAGGCCAACGGCAATGGAGCCTGCTCCGATGCGGCAAACGTGGATGGGGACGCTCCTGAGGAGCAGACGGAGACCATAAAGGTGGCGGCGCCACCGCGACGCGGCTGCTACTTCTCGCTGGCCTTCTCCATCGGCTCGA
>JAEIHY010003786.1:0-20838 GCA_018904565.1 Drosophila tsacasi
CAATCGATACTTCAACGGTTAGCGATACATCTAAGATATCCGAAGAATATCTAATTTATGTTATTTAATTTAATGTTTTTCCGACTATATTAAATATTACATTTAATGGATAGGAAAAATAGATCTAACATAGTTTTTGATATATACAATTTCCCTGAATAAACTACTATAGTTTCCATGCAAAATTTTTCTAAAAACCCAACCATATTTTCGTTAGAACATACAACCCTTGCATAAACCCCCTAATCGACTTCCAAAAACATTTGTCAGTCCTAGCCCAAGCCCTTGGCTAATTTCGTAACCCCACACCTGAGAGGTAAGTGCCAGGCCAACCCCCTCAGAGCTCAGAGTCTGCTCAACCCCCGATGGCAGGCGGGGACACACTCCGTGGGCTGACTGTCAGAAAGTCCTGGTAACATGTGTCATAATCGTTATGCCAGGAGACAGGCCCGGCCGAGGCCCCCGCGCAGGGCGAGCGGCATTATAAAACTCATTAAATTAAACTAATTTACGGAGCGGCAGCCCCAATCGCAACTGGTTTTGGGTTTTGCGAGCATATGAAAAGCCAATTATGTGGAGAGGCAATCGCAATAAAGTCCAGGCAAGTGCCTTGCCAAAAGGGGTAAACACGAGTAAACACAATGCTAATTAAAATAATCATATCCATCATAAAATTTTAGCTCACGGAGGGGGCGAGAGAGGGGTGGGTTTGTTGCTGTTGTCGGAACATTTGTAACAATTACAGCGGCGGCAAATATCCATTATCAGTTTCCACTCTCATCCCCCTCCCCGCGAGGCAACTGTGTCAAATGAGCAAGGATGAGCCAGGATACGCGCCGCTGTGATGCCACTTTGCAGGCATTTATCACAGATTTCCGTCGGTTCGAACTTATGCTGCGATCTAGTTTGGGATCGGCAGAGCAACCCTCGTGGCCCGCTGGCTGCCCGCTGGCTGCCCGCTTGGCTGACCCGGAAAATAATACACAACAGACAGCGGCAGCACACTTAATTCAATTTAAATTACACTTACATATTTCCGGCCGGGGCCAATGGCCATATCCTGTGTGTGCCATTAGTATTCGCAACATATGGCTTGATTTCCCGTCGTATCCTTCGGCCAGGCACGCACTGCCGTCGCCGCCCCGAAGGGATACAGCACGGCTATGGCCCTGGGTTCCTGGGCTGCCCTGGGCTGCCCTGGGGTTCCCCGAGTTGCCCGAGTTGCCCGGGCTGCCCGAGTTCCCTCCTCTTCAACCACAAGTGGTTTATCATATTCGAAATTCATTTAGTGCACCTGTTTGATTTTTCATGTCCTTGCACTGCGGTTTGGCATATTGTTTGGTAAATATCGTTAACTTACCATTGCCACTCCACACGCAACTCCACTTCCACTTCCTACTACCACTTCCATTTCCTCTTCCTCCTCCATTTCCGCTTCCTCTTTCTGGTACCGCTTTTCCCGGGCCCAGCGGCGACAGGCGACAACAGCAAATATTTGTCTTGTGCGCACATTAGAAACAACTTACCGTTAACTAGGGTGGCCGCCAGTTACCACTAATAAAGTCCACCCTGGGGCTCAGCCCGGTCGGAAATTGGGACTTGGCTTGCCGGAAACTAAAGTAAACTAGCTCTATTAGGAGCTTGGGTTTTTAAAAACTAGTCCCTCAGTATTGAAGCTTTCTAAATGAAGTTTTGAAGATAATCTACTTTCTTTCTCTTAATTTGATCAAATTAAATTAAATTATAATGATACAATTGAAAGCTGCAACTTCGGCGTGCCTAAGTTAGCTTCCTTCCTATCTTGTTTAAAGATAATATTTTAATTTCCTTACCTCTGAAAAGACTGCAGACTTTAAATATTTTTACGGTAAAATTCCTTAATTGTTGTAGGAGCACCAGCGACAGCTGTCTCGCTCTTTCTTATTGCCCAAAGAGATCAGCGAACGCCAAGGGCCGCAGACGAAAATGAAAATTCACTAAATACTCGTTAATCTTTGCCGCCGCCGTGAACGAATATAGCCCGCACTTTGTCCACACCTATATATACACTTTTCACGATCTCTTGGCTTGATATTACCACTAAATAAACGATTTTTTATTTTAGCAAGAAAATTACTCACACGCGGAGGTAAAATGGCGGGAGATATTGATATTCGAGAGAGTGCAATTGAGTGAGTGGGAGCGAGCAATTTCCTGCTCTCACTGGATCCCCACTCAAAAGGTCGCTCATGCAGCATTGCTTAGTAAGCAATGCTTACACGGTTCCGAGTGCATTCTAGTGAATATCGAAAGCTCTCTCGTAAATGAAAAACAAATAGAAAATATTTATAATACTGATTTGATTTCTGAATAATTTGCCAAGCTTTCTTATCCAGAAATTTTACCTCTAAGAAAAAATAAAACTAACTAAATATATAACTCCTATACATATATCATAAAATATAAATTTGACATCATAAGCACTACTGCCCAGCATAATACCATAATTGCCACAATTTTAGCAATTTGTTAAGATGTTCCCTTCCTGAAGTTAAACTCCCCCGAAAGCGATTACATTTAAACAACTCAAAGACTATTTGCAGTCATTTACATTCTTGATTGTTGGTTTTTTGTTCTTCCGAGTTTTAAAAATTCAAATTGTTAGGCAAACACACACACTCGGCGGGGGAATTTTCGTGCATTGAACTTTTTGCTTTGCTCCCGAGGAAAATACAAACTTTGCCGTCCGTAATTGCGAGACATTACTTGTCCATTGGCAATCGCTCAAATTGTCCAATTATCGATTTCTGTCGCTTGTTAAACGTCTCGCCGTTTGTCCGGTTATCGATTACGCTGTCATTTATCGCCGGCAGCCTGATTGACATAATTAAATGTGTGACCATATTTAATGTTGACCCAAGCCGCAAAAACCCAAAGATAGATGTGGGGGAAATTATGATTATTAATGCATTAACTTTATTTAGTGGTCTGTGCTTTTTCCTAGCTCAGGTGAAAGTTCAATGATTCCCTGTCTCTCCCCCTCTGAGTACCTTTTTTTTATTTATTTAGTGTATTATTTGCGCTGTGCAGAAAGCTTCGTGTCATCCAGTGACAATTTACCGTCCCCACGCCCGCTCTCCCTGGCTCCACTTTCCCTTCGTTCCGCCTCGTCCTCGTCCTCGTCCCCGTTCTCGTATCATTTATTTATTTATTTAGTTTCCTTTTCTTCATCAATTATTTACGCCCGCCACTGTATACGTTCTTCTTTTTTATGGCCGAGACAATTGAAGGCGCAACTTTTCCAAGAGGGCGGCGTTTAGAAAGAAAAATAAGAGAAACAAAGAAGGACAGGACTGGTTTCCACAGCAACCCGAAGCTGGGAATACCCTTGCCAAAAATGCAGTAATTTTAATGGTTTTGTTTGGATAACAAATCAGCATTATAAATTCAAAATTTTAGTAAGTTTTTACAGTTTGAACCTCTTAAAAATTAAAAAAAAAAAAAATAGAACAACATTTTCGTCTGCCAGACATGTCAAAACCGATTGGGCTTTTAATACTGATCAAGAATATATATGATTTATGGGGTCGGAAATGATTCCTTCACTAAAAAATTACTAAAATTACAATACTCTGCAAGGTTTTAAATATTGAATATAAGACAAAGTTTGATAAATCGAAATTTAAAATCGAAAATTATCGCATTTTATGTAGAACGTTATAGAGATTATGGGAGAAATTAATTTTAGCTTAGTTAGGATCTATTTTTAATATCAATTTATCGCTCATACTCGTATATCGTAAGTTTAAAATTCTAGTTATTTATATCGATATTTTCTGACATTCCTAGTTAGAAATCTGGAACAAAACAACATAATTTAACTAATTATTGAACTACTATGAACGAATTCTTGTCTTTTTACACCTTTCGATTCGTTTTTTCTTTTAAAGACATTTTAATTCTAAAATTAAATAAATATAACTTAAAATATCCATGTTATCGATGTCTTAACTTGCAAAGACCGATTTTAAATCGTTAAGCCTGGTGGTATCGAGGGTTTTCCATCTCTTTCGTCTTTAAGCTGATTAAATAAAAAAAACACTTTAATAGTTCTTTGGTTTGTAAGAAGGAAAAAAACAGACAAGACCATCACTCATACGACAGGTTGTGGCAATTACACGGATCGCCTGGATTGTGCGACGGCAAATTGCACTTTCGCTCCTTGCAGCTCCTTGCAGCGCCTCATGCATACGTAATGTCCCACTTCCGGCGAATCAGCTTTTCGGGGCCCTCCCTAATCGACTGATTGGCCAAATTGCGGATTACAATCGACGCGGAAGGAGGGCCAGCCAGTCTTGGTCAGTCGAAAGGAGAGCTCCCTAAGCTCGAACTCCAACTAAGGTGAACCCCCTACCTCCGGGAGGTACGACAAAAAAGGGTTCTGCGACAGTTAACAGGTTAACATGCTTAAAATGCACATCAACGCATCGCTTGACCCAAAATCCAAAATCCAACCCCCTGCCTGCCACATAATGTGCGGCATATGTGGATGCCAGACTTTACAATTATCAGTTACAACTGTGACGAGGGATGGACACGGGCTTTCAACGGAAAATATGCTTTCTTTTTTCCGGCGGGACTTACGCCGGGCGAAGTGAGCATCAAATTGATCGTATTAATGGCCATAACTAGTTTATCCCGCCCATCTCATCAGGGGGAAGGGCGGATTATGCACGCAGATTTCCATTACACAAAAGCAGGGTGGCAGCAGGGGTGGCCAGGCAGGGGCAGGGGTGGCTCCGGCAGGTTGCAAAGTGCCTCCGAAAGCGGGGGGAGCTACATAATACGTACTCTATTTATTCGCCGGAACATTAATGCAATTTCAATGAACCTGGGCTCCGGTCAACAGCAACAACAGCTAACAGGGGGACAGGGGAACAGGGGAACAACACTCTTTTTCGATTTGCGGCTCCTGTTCCGGCCTCATCCTCATACTCATCCTCATCCACTTCGCACATCCCACTCCAATCCACCTGCCCGGGCCATGTTTGATCCGCTTGTTTTTATGCCCATGGCCCGGCGCACACACAATTTGTTTTAGCCGGCGAGGAGGGTTCCAGGTTCCAGGTCCTGCTACCTTTCCCCCTGATCCCAACAAAAAACCCAGAGCCAGCCCGGTCCCCGGCCTTCTGTGCAACTCCCACAGGAATTCCCAGGCAATATAACTGAAAGCAAAAATGAAGATAACAGTCAGCACGGCAAGTGCAAATCCACCCGTCCATTTAACAACTTGTGCCCGCCCCTCCCCCAGTCGCTCGTATCCTCATCCATATCCTCGTTCTCGCCCTCGTCCTTGGGCCTCCCCCTTTTCCTGGCAAAACCAACTAACTGCCTTTTTACTCGGCGCGTCTGTGGGCGATTGGCGTGGCCCTGTTTGATGCTTGTAAAGACCACTTTACCCGCTATAATAAAAATAAATCATAATATTTCCCCTTGCCCCCTGTGACCCGGCCCCGGGACAGCCCCTGCTCCTGAGCACAGTGGGCATGTCCTTGGGTTTCTTGAGTGGATTTGGGAGTTGAGTTTACGAAACTTTTGGATTGTTTTTTTTTTTAAGCTGAAAAAATTAAATTATATTAATAATACATATATAAAATATGTTATTTTTTCTTTTTTATATTCATTTGAAAAACTCTCCCAAAAGTATGCAAAATTCATGTATCAAAAATAATTAAAAATACTACAAAACCGAAAACTTTTATTACTACAAATACTACTTACTCATTGCCCTATACTCTACGTTTATATTCCCCATTTATCCAAAATCCTTTAAATATCTGCACCAAAAAAAGTACCAAAGTATGCTATGATTTTATTTTACCCCAAAACCACTGCTTAATTCTAGCATAACATACTTTTCGACTGCCTTGAAAGTGATTTCGAAACACTATTTGTATTTCACATCGCCATTGTTGGCTCTACCAGTAAATTCGGGATGCTGGCTGCGTACGCTACTTCCCTGCTCCCGTGTTATCCTGGAGGTTGTAACCCCGGATAATGTACTTAATGCATCTACATATTAATGTCGCACCGCCAACAACAGGGGCAGGGCGACGGAGGGGTGGGGCGGGTGCTGTGTTCGCTACTTTGTATGTAATTTCTATTACCGCTCCCCGTCCACCTGGGCGTTGGTGGAATCCCCGTGTGTCCTCGCGGTGAAATGTGTATGTGTGTGTGTGTGTGTCTGTGCAGCGTGTCGTTGTGCTTTTTGTTGTTGTTTTTATTGCACAGACCTGCGACGCAGCGTGTGATTGCCACTTTCCCTGGGCACTCGAAGAAATTTAATACAAGTTGAACATTAGGTTTCAAGAAAATAATATTCAAACTTAAGTTATAAATAATTAAGCTTTAATTTCATAGTTCATACTTTTATTATTATTATTAGTATTATTTTTTCTTGTTTAAAAATAAAAGAGAGAAACATTAAAATTGTTGCAAGGAAAAATACAAGTTAATATGCGCTTATAATTCCCAAGTCCACAAAATAGGTCAATAAAATATTAAATGATGTATAAATCGATAAGATTACCCCCTATTTTGTCAAGTGTCCTTCTTACCCCTCACCTGGGAAACTGTAACCGAACCTGTAACACCACCGCTGCTGCACTTGTTCCACCGCCGCGTGCGTGACGTGCACAAGGATCCACCGGGACGGGGTGGCTGTGTGTGTGTACCTCAGAGTTTCCAGGTTTCCCAGTTTTCCCAGTTATATTGATATGTCTCCCAGTAGAACAGGCCGGGAAAACAGCCGGCGGAAGGCGGAACGTTAAGCTGGGACCGCAATGTGTAAAAAATTACGAGCATTTTAAGCATGGGGGAGGGTGGGAGCAAGCACAACCAAAAAAATTAAAGCCTGTTCCGGGAAACGTTGGCAGGTGGTTGCCGGAGGCAGAGTCCTACCGGTCCTTAATTCCTGCCTTCCTTCCTTCCTTTCTTCCTGCAGCCACGGCACGCATGATGGGCCAGCAACAATATGCTGCCGCCATTAACCCTGAAACGTATTGCAGTGTACGGTGGGTTCTTGGGAAACTTTATGAGTTGTGTCTGTCCAGGAGTCAGGTATACACTTAAAGGAGATTGCCAAAGGAGCCGGAAAATGACAGGGAAAGCCAGTCAATTGAGTGTAATTAAAGACTAGGAAAACATCAATGAGAAGGCTTGAGAAAAAGTACAGGAAAATGAGGGAATTGCCTCTGCCTTTTTGGATTAAAAACTGAATAAAACGTAATTTTATTTAACTTTAATATTGCTTGTGCTCAACTTTAATATAATAAATATTTAAAAGTTAAAAAAAAAAAACGATAAACGAGTAATATTTGAATATTTTTAAAGCAATTAATTAGCAACAGAAAATATATTATTGATAATTGAAACCTTTTAACTTTACCTTAAACTTCCTAGCTGAAAATAATCTTTTAGTCCCCGTACTTTGTTTCCCTAATACAATGAATTGAGAACTAAAAACTGATTTCAATTCAAGGTTATCAAGTAAAATTATTAAAAATACATACACATTTTTTTTAGATCGTAGAAATTGTTCATCAAATCGATATAAAGATTTAAACCTTTTACGTAATTAATAACAATAAATACAGGTCACTTTCTCCGCGAAATATAAAGTATATAAAATATACCTCTGCGATCAAAAACTCCATTTAAGTCCCCCCAAAGCCAAATCAGTTGCAGTGTATCCTGTCATGACCTGGGAATTCCCCGTGAAATCCGCCTTGTTGAATCCTTGTTCGCTTTCCCCAGCGGACCCTTCCGATCCGAACGGCAAACGGCAAACGGCAAAAGGTAAAAAGTAAAAGTAAGTAAAGCCACGACTTCCACCCCCGTCCGGCGGCCACTGTTGCCTTCCAGCTTGTCTGGCGGATATAAAAATAAAATAAAATCTATTACGTGGCAAACCACCCCACATTTATGCGGCAATTTGTTGTTTCTTGATTGTGTCTGTGTGTGCGCGAGAGCGTGTGTTGCGAGTGTGCACTGGGAGAAAATTCTAGCCAGCAGCAATCGGTGGATATATATTTTATTTCGATATGAATGCTTTTATTCAGAAGCTTGCAAACCAGTGAAGGAGTCATTTCCGACCCCATAAATCATATATATTCTTGATCTGCATCAAGAGCCGAATCAATCTAGATATATCCAGCAGAAAGAAAAAAGTGTCATTTTTTTCAACATTTAAAAATTGTCTAAAAATTAGATTTCAATATTTAAATGCAAGAATGCTTGCCTTTAAAAGCCAATAATACAAAACCAACCCAGACTGAAATTTCATGAGTTAGACTCTGGCTTAAAGTTAAGTTATGATCAAAAAACCATTGGAGAAGTTAGCTATTTTGAAGCCAAAAAAAAGAACATATTTCAGAAAAATTTCAGGGGATACATCGTCAAAATGTTAACAAAATTGATAAAAACCGAGAGTTACAATTGCAGAAATGTTCGCCCGTAAGAACCAAGAATAAAAACCAAACCAGACTGAAGTCGGTTGAGTTTAGGCCAAGTTATGATCAAAAAAGCATTGAAAGTGCCATAAAACAATGCCTGTTTCCCTCTTATTATTATTGTTTATAATTATTATCCTTTGCTGTTTTTTAATTATTTTTTTTGTTTCCACACTCCCCACTAGTATTTCTCCCAGTGTACCAATGTGTGCTGGTGAAAAAGTAAGTAAAGAGTATCATTTTCCCATTTGTCGACCCCTTTTCGCCGCCGCTCTACGGGCACTTCTCGCACTTTGTCTCAATTCCCAAAACTGTCGCCCCGGCAGTTGCAATTTATGAAGATTTGTGTGTGGCCAGAGCGGGTGAGGGGGAAGCCGTGAGGGAGGCTGAGGCTGTGCGAGGGTAAGGTCCTGGCAAAGGACGAAACACCGCCCCCTCGCTTAGCGTCGCTCGCCTGCACTTGTTTTGATTTGTTTGGAATAATAACAGATGCTTACCGTTCATATTATTCATTGTTAAAATTATGAACGCTTGACAATAAAAATTGGTATTTGAACAGCTCTCGAAAGGTGCACTCAGCCCGCATCCACACACCCGCACACCCGGGCGACCCCATTGGCCCGGGCAAATTGCAATTTGTGCAAATATTTATGTACATTGAAAATTACTCATTTGTGTAACACCAATTAATTTCAACAAACAGCAGCAGCAGCAGCAGTAGCAGCAGCAGCACAACAATGGCCAAACCATTTATAAAACTTGATGCTGCTGTTGCCACAGTTGTTGTCCTTCGCCTTTCTGGTTAAACAAATGGAGAGAAAATGAGGTCCTTTGTTTCCCCAAAATAAACGATGCTGTTGCTCCTGCCGTAGTTGCGTGTTTGCTGTTTGCCTTGCGGTGCAGGACACTGCAAACTAAGGGGAAGGGGCGGGCACCGAGCACTGTACACAGAGTACATGGTACAGTTCAGCTCCCCCCAGGATTGCGCACAGAAAGTTTTCCCCCTTGAAAGCCCTCACGATTTGTCTTTCTGTACAGGTGCAGCATCCTGCAAAACAGTTCAATCAGCTTCGGGAGGTGTCCTTTTGCACTTGAAATAATTCGATTTTTCTTTTAAATATTCGGTTAAAATATTTTAATAATATAAATGAGTTTATTATAATATTATTAAATAATAATAAGTAAGAAGACTTTTCTGACCAGAATATTTATAGTAAAACCATTAAGAATTTTATACCTTCCTGAATTCAAATTAATAAACTGCTTGATATAATTGTCCTGGTACCAGAGTTTATAAATAAAAATAAATATGTAAAGCCTAGTTTTATTAAATTTAAACATTTCTATTATTATAAACCAATTTTCATCCCAAAATAAAGTATATATGTTCTCCCAATGTTAATATATTATTCATAAACTCAACTCAAACTTAGAGAGAAATTTTCTCTTTTACAAACTTATCTTTTGTCCTAAAAACAAAATTCTTATCTCAAAATTAAAGGAAAAACTCAAAAGTAAATAAAGCCTGGTACTTTTTTGAAGTGGAAGTTGAAATGAGAATACATTGAGGGTTAGAATGGACTCATTATTAGGCCAGTGCACTTGTCCCCTCTTCAACTTTATTTACACTGCAATTTTTCAAGCCGCGCTGACAAATTGCAGCTAATTACAGGCGGCACTCGAGAAACCAAGCGAAAAGTAGAGGGTCTCGCACTCGGCAACTTCAAGTTTTCCACTCAATCAGAGATAATAAGAACAAATGGGTAAGGGGATAAGGAATATGTGTTTTGTATGATTTCAAGGGTACAAATTTAAGAACATTTCTTTGGTAACTTTCAAAAATATTTTGAACAGGAAAACAAGCGAGTAACGAGTGCCTTGAACAGCTAGAACTGAATAGGCAGCGAGTTAGTAGTGTGGCCAAAACTGACTTAAAAACAAGTGAAAGCATTAAAAGATGGAGGTTTTTTAAGCCCACAAAATTCCTAAACTCGACTTAACGAAAATATAAGAATAATATATAACATAAGGCAGGATTTAAATGTATAGATATTGTCTTTTTTTTAATTAGTCTCAATTCACGGAGGTAGCTAAGCTTATTTTGTAGATTTATTTATACTTAAGTTAAATTTAGTTCAAAGAGTTTTTGGTCTGTAGGTACCAAATGTAAGCTTAATTAGTTTCTAAATGAGAGTATTTTATACTTACTTGAAAATAGTCGCAAAATTAGACAAGTCTCTCACAAGAACTCCATCAATTTGGGCTTACAATACTTTGAAACTTGTTAAAAAAGTAAACTGATTTCAGACTGATTGACTCCAAAAAAGCCACCTCAATTAGAGGCTTAATTGAAGTTCCGCAAGTCTCGCTTGAATTTATTTTCCCGCAGCACAGAAAAGTGTGCTACGAAATCCGTCAGGACGAAGGGAAAAGTTTGCTCTATCTGTTTGTGCCTGGTGCTGGTGCCCTGGGTGACAAAAGTCACCGCCATAATATATTAACAGTGCTAAAAAATTAATGAACAATAACAAAGCGAACACACACACTCGGCTGTGGGAGGGAAAGAAAAAAGGAGAAAGAGAAAGAGAGCTGGCAGACAGACGACAAACAAAAACAAAGACAGGCTACAACAAATTGCGCCAAAAACGCTTTATTATGTCAAAACAAGGAGCCAAAAAAAAGCATAGAGATAAGGGGAGAGCGAGAGAAATAACAAATTACATTATATATATGAGTATATGTATATTTGAGAGTATATATATGCATATAATGAGGTCATTTGCGCGTAAACAATCAGAGAGGTGAAAAAAACAAAAAAGAACTCACACAAGGAATCAGAAGCAAAGCCAAGGGAAAGGAAAGGAAAGGAGGACAGCAGGACATGTTTATCAACAAACGGCAAATAAATAAATTATGTTCGCAAATTTGTTAATAAATGATGAAGCTGGCGACCAAAGTCAAAGCGTAAAATTAAAGTGAACTAAGGAAAGGTAAGGGAATGACGTACAAGGAATGCTCTTTTCGTTTAAAATAAAATAATTGCATAGTAATAATAATAAAATTAGAAGTAAAAATAATACGTATAAATAAGTTATATATTTATATTCATTTTGTATATTCCCTTCTTTATAAATAAAAGGTTTAGGAAACGTAATTATAGAAAATAGTTATAGTTTTCCCGAAAAACCTAGACAGCTTAATTAGTTTTATAACTAAAATATATATATTATTTAACCCTTATATAATTGTAATAATTGTGTAATTAAAAACGAAATAATATTTGATTTCTATATATTTGTAATATTTTTTATTTAAATATAAAATAGACTCTTGTATTTGTTTCCCTCTTTAAAATTGTTGTGAGTTCCCCCAAAAATCACTGCACTCCCTGTCCTTGTTCAGGGTATTTCTCTTTTAAAATGGCGTCTTTTAACACACACACACACATGTCCTGCCTGCTCTCTCTCTGCTGCAGCAAAAAGGATATATGTGTGTCCGCGTGCGTGTGTATATATATATGTATATGTATTGCAGTTGAAAATCAATGCGGACAACATTTGGCAATTTGGAGGAGCACCGAATGCAATTGTTATTCCCTCCCTTCCCCCGCATTTATGTTCGCTCCTTTTGTTCATTCCTTCTTTCTTCTTTTTGGGAATTGTCTTCTATTGTTGCATTTGATTTGTCCTCCGGCCATAAAGGGGTGGAGACCCCCGGGCTTGCCACACCCACAACCTCGAGAAGGCCTATCTCGCTCCCACAGCAGATTTCTGGCCTTGTCCCGCTCTAGTCCTAGCTGGAGAACGGGTTTTGTAGATCAAGAGAGCTTAGAAAATACAAATTACTAATAAGCATAATCAAAAATACAAAGTTATTTCGCTTAAATAATATTTCTGGAAATCACTTGAGTTTTGAAATCTCTTTTAATTGCGTTCCATGGTAAACTAAGAAGTGTTTTATTGCAATTTATTACTGTTTTGAATTTAACAGAGTTGAGTATAAACTATTATTATTATTTATTAATTAACAGTTAGGCGAGTGCATTAATATAAATAATTTACATTGTATTTGATACCTGAAATATACTTCGCACTTTAAGACACACTTCTTTGGGATTTCAAAATTGTAGTAATTTTTGTGGAAATTTTAAAAGTTGTTTGGTAAATATACTATATTTGTAATAAATATGATTATTATTTACAACTTACTAAGCATACTTTTCAGAATATTAAAAAGAACTAAATATTAAAAAGAGGCTACTTTCTATTTAATTTTTTAGCAAATACTTTAGAGACCTTCCATTAAAACTTGCCATTTATTGTTAACCATTTTATTTCATTTATTTATTTTATTTGAGGATTATTTATATACTTTCAAAGAGCTTTTAGATTATTTAACTATTTTTTTAGTTATGGGTATTTTAAGAGATATTTTTGTTAAGAAAATATTTAAAATAAATTGTTTTTATTATGTTTGGCCTGAATTATTGTGTAGATATTCTATCCCCAATTTATTTATAATATGTATGTATATTTATATGTACATTTATAACTACAAGTACAACCTTTTAAGAATTTTCGTAAATTAATTAAAATGGCAATAGGAAAACATTCGCATATAAGTTGTCAGAGGCATTAACTTTCTTAATTCTTTTTGTGGCACAAAGGCAAAGACCATAAGCTTAAAAATATACCAAAATTTACAATAATTAACAAAAATACAGAAGTTCACAGCTACATTATAATCCTTACATATGTATTTTAGTTTTCGTCAGTACAGTGCCAAAAATGTTCGTGAAATCTTTCAAAATTCGATAAATAATCACAAAATGGAAAAAAGAAATCTTCACAGCTTCTGTTTTAAATACAAACTAAATATTTAATTGATATATTTTCTTCAAGATGTAAAGACTTGAGGAGTGTATTTATGGTAATACAGAACCAGGATCTATTTAGTCTTTTCTTACAGTGCACTTTCAACTCCAATCCGGGGCAACTTTAAGTTGCAGCCTTTTGTAGCCGAAGCCTTTGGCCCCCTTTGAATAATTTTATTAATTACAAATTATGCGCCTAATGAAATGGCCAGAGCAGAGGGACTTTTCCAGCGGGGGGACCGGGTGCTACAGGATACAGGAGTGGGCGTATATATGCATATATACGTACGTATATAGTATATCCCACTCGATGCTGACGTTGACGTTAGCGCTGGCAGCGACATCGGCGTTTGGCATCGGCGTTCGGCATCGGCACTGCCCACATGAATTTTGCATAAGCCCCAGCCAACCACAATGCAGCAGCAGGACTATGGCTCTTTTCGGGGGTCCTGCCGTAGTCACGGGTACGCAGATCCTGGCCCCGGCTCCGGCTCCAGCTCTGGCTCTGGCTACGGCTTTAGCCGGGTGCGGGTTCACGGCAGGTCCATGGCCAAGTCTCTCTCTCACTCACTCACTCACTCTCTCTGTGCCGTCACTGCGTGTTGTCCCTGCGCAGGGTGGTTCCTGCTCTCAGCAAAGAGAGAGACATCAGCATGGGCGTGCGAGAGAGAGCGCGACAGGACCTGCATCCCCAAGTGCGACAGAGCTACCGAGGCGAGCGAGAGAGAGAGAGAGAGCCCCGCCAAGGGTGCAAACCAATAACCGTCAGACTAATTTTGGGATTGGTTTATAATTGAAGAGTTTGCCATTGTATTCGGCAACATCCAACAGCCAGGGCGAGGAGCGGGGGGAGGCAGGAGCAGGACCAAGGGCGGCAGAGGGAGCAGGAGCAGGGGCAGGACCAAGAGCAGGAGCAGGAGCAGGAGCAGCAGCGGCAGTAGCGGGAGCATGGAAGCCTCTACATAGTTTCGGCCATCTACATAGAGACACACAAATTTTGTATATACGGTATTATTGTAGTCCTCCATCGTGCTTATCATTTTAGAGTTTTACATAATTGGCACGGGTCCGATTTTGGTGGTGTCCATTTTCCATTTCCCTGGTTTTCCCTTGCCCCTCCTCCCTGCCCTTCCCTTCGGAGAGGGGGCGTGGTATGTTCGCTTTGTACATAGAGTCAAAGGGGAGTGCGGAGCGACGGGCAGGGGCACTAAGCGCTAGTTTTACCCGTCCGACTGCGCCACATTCACACACAAAAAGATAAATAAATATGAGTGACCCCATGCCCCCCGCCTCCCTGGGCGGAAAAGCCCTCCTATTTCTAGTGCTTTTCCAGCTCTCGCTCGCACAGCTCTCACACGGCTTTAACCCACTCGAAATGGAAATGGAAGTGGAGCAAGGGGAGAGGGCAGAGAGGAGCTAGCAGGCGGCAAGGAGCAGGGCATCAGGAGCAAGGACCCACGAGCAGAGCTAGGAGCCCAGTCTTTTTGCAGCATACTTTTCAGCTGTAATCAGTTTAAATGCTTAACAAAGCAACACAAAAGCAAGCGAAGTATAACGAGCAGGGGGAATGGGAACAGGGACAGGAACAGGAGCAGGAGCAGGAGCAGGTCCTGGAGCAGAGCCAGGAACACCATTTTAGTTGCTATTCATATTTGTATAAATAAGTCAGGGATTCCATGCATATTTGATGCCTAGACAAAAGAGTTGTGAGAGCGGATTCGTATCCCATATCCGTATCCGTATCCGTTCCATTTCGCCTCGTTTCATTTCATTTCGTTTCGTTTCAAGACGCGTTCAATGAACGGGGAACCCCAAAAATCCCCAACTTAGCGCCCAGCTCCTGTTCCTCCCCCACCTCGGCCTCCATTCTCTTCCTTTTTGGGAAAAGTAACAAGTGCAAGGGTTGACGGCAGCAGGAGCTGTGGACTTTAATTAGAGGCAACTTTAAATACATTTCTTATGCCGCGTGAGTGGAAAACTTTATAAATTATCTGCTTACGAGAGGCTTTTGGCTGGGGGCCTGGAGGAACTTTTCCAACGTGATAATTACAATGATTAGTTGGGGCTAATGAAGGCGATAAAGCTGCGGCAGCTGCTTGAATTATTTATTTATTTATACGGCTTTTTTCGGGCACTTTTCCAGGTTTAAAATGTGATTTGTATATTTTTTTGTAATGGAAATATGGAAAAATATGGCTATAACTCGGATTTGAGCTTACCTCCTCCCAGTATTTGATATTAAGGCTGGCATTTGATGTTGATCTTGGCTTTCAGATGCACCATTCAATGGACCAGCTGGACATGCTGGATCCAACGGGCTCGATGACCACGTTGGCGCCCATCTCGGAGTCCCCACTAACGCCCACACATCAGCACCTGCACGGTTCCTATCACAGCATGAATCACATGATGAGCCACCACCATCCGGGCACGTTAAGTGGCCACACGGGGGGTAAGTGGTGATCGGATCGAGCCAGTTTGACTTTTATCACCTGCTCATTGTTCCCCTCCTTTGCTCTTGTCGTGGCCTGCAGGTCACCATGGACACTCAGCGGTACATCATCCTGTCATCACGGCGGCAGTGGCGGCCGCTGGCCTGCATCCCGACACCGACACCGATCCCCGAGAGCTCGAGGCGTTTGCGGAGCGCTTCAAGCAGCGGCGCATCAAGCTGGGTAAGCTGAAAGTGATTTCTTTTATGAGTTTTTGACTACAAAATTCAATTAAAAACTTAAATTCCTTGACCGTATTTTATTAACCTTATTTAAATATTTTAAACTTATAATTTGTAAGGTAATAGGTCACTGGTCTTAAATATTTCCCATAGTTTACATTTATTTACACCATCTACTGGCGCCATCTATGTCTGGTTTTCGCCCACAGTTGTCTAAGCTTTTCTTTTGTAACTAAAAAAGACTATTTTCTTGGGAATTTGATTGTTATTGGGGTTTTTTTGTTATTTATTCTGGGGTATTCAAGGGTTCTACTCAAAATAGAGGAGTTTCTTTACCTCTACACAAATTATTTTCCTAAAAATAAGACTTTTAATCCCTAAAATAGCATCTTAAATAATTTAAATCCCATTTAGCTCAATTGAATTCATTAACAACCAAAACACATTTCAGGTGTGACGCAGGCCGACGTGGGCAAGGCCCTGGCCAATCTCAAGTTACCTGGCGTCGGCGCACTGTCGCAGAGCACGATCTGTCGGTTCGAGAGCCTGACGCTGTCTCACAACAACATGATCGCCCTGAAGCCCATCCTGCAGGCGTGGCTCGAGGAGGCCGAGGCGCAGGCGAAAAACAAGAGACGCGACCCGGACGCGCCCAGCGTGCTGCCGGCGGGCGAGAAGAAAAGGTAGAAAGTGTTTTAATCGACCCGCTAGCCGACACCCGCCTCCACCCGACCTCTCCCCAAGTCCCAAGCCCCAGCCTGGCGAGAAGTCGCTGCGTCAGCTAGTCCTATTCCTCCAGAACGCCCTGAGAGCACCATACTCCCACTTTCAGCATCGGAGTAGCGAAGCAATTGGTCCAACATCGAAAGAACGCGCAGAGACTTATGGGATCGAGATCGAATGCCAGTTAGTTAGGACGAAAAGTAGGGAACAACTTATTACATTTATTTATTTAATTTGAATTCCATTTTACAAAATTATGCTATTCATTTATTCATCCTGGGATGACAGAGAAAGTATTCATAGATTTCTTTATTAATTAAGAATCTAACAAATGGAAGCTTTAGTTGCTTTTGAGGGTGTTTTGGTTTCAGTCAGAAGCTTAGTTATTTTATTTTTAAGCTTTAACTTTCCCAAAAATTTTCTAATAAAATTATAGATAAATATTTAAATTTTAATACTCCTTTCGGGTTATTTTAGTTTCAATCAGAAGCACAGAACATTGTGAAGGAGTCATTACCGACCCTGTAAATCTTATATATTCCTGATCTACATTAACAGCCGAGTCGATCTAGCCATGTCTGGTAAAAAAAAAAATCTTTTTGTGAAAAAATTGCGAAAAATTTTAATTTAAAATAACATTAAATTCAGTATAAAGACTTATAAACCTGATCAAATCCAGCTCAGAACTGCTTTCCAAACTCAAATTAAAGAATTTTTGGCTGAGTTATTATATTTGCAAGCTTTAATTTTCCCAAACTCACTTTCCGAACTGAAATTAACGCATTTTTGACTTAGTTATGATCAAAATATAGGATGTTGCTCTACAGCAATATTTTCCTAGGAACATCTTTTATTGAGGCTTGCGCTGATTTAGCTTAAATATTTATAATTTATGTAAGCCACTGACTTCGACTCGATTTCAAGCCCGAAATTTTGTAGAAAATGCAAATTGAAAAATTGAGTATAAAAAAATCACCTCTCCCCCTTGCCGATTTACCACCTGTCCGCGTCCGTTCCCCGGCTTAGGGACCCGCTTCTAAAGTAATCTATATCGAGTCTTTTTTCAAGAAAAAGGACTTCCATTGCGGCACCTGAAAAGCGTTCCCTGGAAGCCTACTTCGCCGTCCAGCCGAGGCCGTCCGGTGAGAAAATCGCAGCCATTGCCGAAAAGCTGGATTTGAAGAAAAACGTGGTGCGCGTCTGGTTCTGCAATCAACGTCAAAAACAAAAACGTATGAAATTTGCCGCTCAACAACACTGACAATCAAATAATACAGCCACACAATTAGGTATAGTTAGTAGTGTAACACCATCAATGACTGGCCACGGTTCGGCGGGATTCGGATACTGATAGTCGTTTATGACGGCAGCGGCGGCGGTTAACACGGCAGCAGCAGCGGCGGCAGCGGCAGCAGCAGCAGCAGCAGCGGCGGCGGCAACAGGAGCGGGAGCGGGAGCGGTAGCCGGGACGGTAGCCGGTCCGGTTACGGGAACGCTTCTGGGAGCAGGAGCAACATCGCAACTTGGACAACAACACCAGCATCAGCAGCAGCAGCACCAGCAGCAGCACCAACAGCAACAACACACAACATCGCATGCAACATCCGCGTGTCACATGCCCCTCACGGGCGACTATTACCTATAGTGATTCTGATTCATGACTCCAGATACTGACTCATGACTCCCGATTCCTGATTCTGATTCCGATTTCGGTGAATATATATAATTATATATAGATTTCGCCAGCGACTTGCAGCAGTGGCAGCATCGCCACGACGACAACAGCAACAACAAACTACAACAGCAACCGAGAAAGAGTCCTTCTTCTTCACTTCTCTCTATATTTCACTCAGTAAAAAGTAAAAGAAAAAGAAAAAGCAATAACAAACAGTACTAATAATAGCAGCAAAATACACACTACTATAACATAGTCCCCTCCCCCGATTTCCACTAATTTTCCCCCATTTAAACCACCCCCCAACACCCCCCAGGAAGAGAACGCGGAAAACTCTCAAGTATAGCAAGGAGAAATTGCCAATAAGCAAAGAAGAGGAAAACATGCAACCAAGAAATACAAGAATTTTTTTAGGAACGAATAATGAAACAATGGACCAACATATCAAATGCAATAATTTATTGAATTGTATAAGAGAAAAAGGTAAGCAAAAGGACAGGGGGAATTGTGTTTGCACAGAGAGAAATACTTCTTATACAAATATAAATAATTTTATATATATATTTTATTTTTAGACTAAAATAATAATTGTATTTATTGTATTTATGGTTTTAATTACTTAACTCACAATTTCCTTTCATATATGAGTTGTTTTTCAATATCAAAGTATATTTTAGAAATATTAAAATATTGATTTAAAATAATTCAGAAAGGATCTTATTTGCAATAAAATAGAGATTTGTATATTGTAGTAAATATATTTGATTGATTTTTAATTTATTTTTATATATTTACAACGCACTAAGGTTTTAAAATCTCTCCAAAAAGCTGTCTAAAAGTATGCAATGATATCTGTAAGATCTGCTATATTCGTTATTTTAAGGCATCGTTTTGGGCAGCTTTTTAAAAGAACTTTCGAACCGGATTGCTTTCTGTATATCCTTTTTTTCTCTGTGCCGCCTTTCGCCAGTTTTAACCGAAAATAAATTGACCAAACTAAGCCATTTATTTGTATTTCCCTTTCATCCCCTCTTTTACTTATTGTTTTATTTTTTTTTTTTGTTTTTTTGCAGAACAAAAATGAGCAAAAAAAAGAAGAATAAAGGCGAAGAACAAATTGAAATGATAAATCAATTGAACAACACACGACGGGCCTTCCCCTCTCTCTCTCTCTCTCTCTCTCTCTCTCCAGAAAAGAAGAAAGAAAACCCCTCCAATCCAAAATCTGCTACTGCCCAACAACAAGGATAAACGCACACACACAATAACTCAAACACACCCGCACGTACGAAATACACACATAGGAAGACAACGACACACCGACAAAGACCAAAAAAAGAATGCCAAGAAATTGCTTCAAGTGATCCGATAATAAGAATCTAAGCTTATAAATCTAAGGAAAATGGCAACCGAGAGGAGATACTGGAGGAAACAACAGCAGCAGCAGCAGGAGCAGCAGCAGGAGCAGCAGCAACAGCAGCAGCATCAGCAACAAGCAGAGGCACACACCCAACACACCAACACACCACTCACTTGCGATATTGCATATTAGCCACTCTGTATATAATACTATATACGATATAGGGAACTTTGATTCGATTGTAAATACCAGCAGCACACGTAGCCAAAACCGAGGAGAAGTGGAAAATAAAAAAGGACATCGATGATTTTTCAGCTAGCTTACCGTAGATCCAGAGAACCAGGCCAAAATGCGTAGCCACACAAGACCCCTCCTTTCCCAAGCTTCCCCCTCAGAGAACAGCAAGGAGAGAGCATAAATTAACCCTTTTTTTTGTCTAATTATAAGTAAACTAATGCAAAAAACAAAACAAACAACTAAATAAATGCAAAGAAACAGCAGAAGAGTTAGCAGCAACTGTGGAGATATTGCAACGAATTTAAAATGTTGCCAAACTAAACTAAAAACTAAAGCGGAAGGACACACATATATATATAGTATAAAAGCCACTCTATGACAACTATGCATAAAACATATGGATATATATAGTAATATATATATATAGTATATATATTATATATATAAAGAATTTTAAAAAAATTATATACTATACATACAATTTTTTTGTGTTTTTTTTTTTTATAATTTAGCACATTTTATAGTTTTAACTAGAATTGTACATATAAAAACGGAGAAACATAAAGGACAAGGTTATATATAGCGAGCGTGTGAATGATTTTGAATGAGTAGCAATAAATAAAAAATTAAAACAAAACGAGAAAACAAAAAAAGAAAAGCAAAAGAACCCAAGTCAAGACAAGCGCGAAATTCAATAATAATTTTAAAAAGGAAATTAAGAAGGCAAGGGGAACGCGAAATAAAAATAACTCATAGTTTTGTATCGAAACAACATTTTTGCCGACAAATTAGTGCATAAAAAGGAAA
>JAEIHY010003794.1:0-12168 GCA_018904565.1 Drosophila tsacasi
CTTCTTGGCCTCATCGAACGAGCGCTGCAGCTCGGCCTTGCTCAGGCTCCAGCCGGTCTCCTCCTCCAGATAGTAGTCGACCTTGGTCATGCCGTATTCGGAAATGGTGGCCGAGTACAGGGGGTACTGGGGAATTGGCACCATCACGCCAGGTGGCTTGCCACATACCTCGGAGCTGAAAGTAAAGAGTAAGTGCTTAATTTCTCGAACTTAAGCTGGAGAATGGGAGTTATTACGGGAAGAAACTAGACTGGGAAAAGGTTAGGAATGGGAGATATTAAGAGGAAGTCTCTTTATCAATCTTTTTGAGGCTTTTTAAAATGTAATCCTTAATATTAATGCCTCTTTTTTACTTTTGCTTACTAATATTTCTTATTAGCAATAGAAAAATGCCTATCCTAAGAATTCTTAGTTGATATTTTGATGCTATGTATCCCCATCTCAGAACAAGCTTCATCATAAGCTATACTAACATTCCCCCATAATTTTATGAGGCCCCTAAAGATGTATATTATCATCGTGCTACTTTGCAGAAACTGGCATGCTCTCTATTCACACAAACACAGCCAGAAATGGTGTCATTAGCCATAAGAAGATAGCTCCCAAAATATTGCCCTTATCTTTCGTCTGGTTTCCGAAATTGTCTTTCCCTTTTGGCTACTCACTTGATCATGGCCAGAATGGTCTTGATGCCGGGAGAGGCGCCCGCCGTGAGGTAGATGTTCTGCCAATCGCTGGGAATGCCGCCATCGCGCTTCTCAATATACTTGGTCACCTGGCGACGAACCACTTCGAGGCCGGCGGAGTCCGTGTACGAGCCCACCGACTGTCCCTGGCAGCCATCGAGGATGGCACAGGCGCGCTGCTTCACGTCGTCGGGATACTCGGGCGAGTCGAGCAGACGCTTCTCAAAGGTCAGAGCCATCAGCTGCAAGGGAATATTGTGTTTAGATGTATGCAAAAATACGAAATCTAGTCGGGGGGACTCTTACCTGTCGCAGGAACGTCACGGGCTCCTGGCCCATGGCATGGCAATCACCGATGTTGGCACGGATCACCTGGTCGAATGGCTTCTTCACGCCCTGCAATCAAATTCAATTGAAACGGAAACGAAGTTAAGCCTTGTTTGTTTGCTGCTCAAATTGAATTATGATTCTAGCTCGAATTCTAATTGTAATTATAGTGTGGCGATGGCGTATCAAATGAGCTTTTAATGCGTAGCTGGGTGGCGGCGCACTAACTATGCAAATTGCCATCAAGTGGAGGTTGAAATTGGTTTGATTTTATCAGTAATCAGGTTAAGAGGGCTAAGCAATCGATAAAGAGGTGCAGTTTGAATTAATTTTTTATCTGATAAAGGAGAGAGGGTAAGGTTAGGTTGGTAACGAATAGAAAGAAAATAAGCTTAGGAAAATAGGGGTAAAGACATTCTTAATAAATGCTGTCTGATGGTTCTTTAGTTACTTAAGCTCTCAACCTACCAGCTCAAACCTACAACGACTTCTGTGGAAGCTACAAGAACTAGGAGGAGTTACTATGCTCCTGCCCAAGGAATGAATCTCTGTAATCTCTAAAACTTTAACCAACTACACGCTACACAATGTTAATCAGGCAACATAAAGGGGATTATAGAGGGTTTGACACCCACAAAGGTCCTAACCTGTAAACCCACACCAAAGTGGACTCAGTGCACCACCCATTTAACCACGCTTTCCAGCACGAATTCAGGGCTCTATATATACACTATACTATACTCTACACATGCTATACACACAGATAATTGACTGTGGAAAATGTCATCAAAGTGACACACAATTTGCAGGGCACACACATGCAAGCTGCATTCATTAAAGAGCCGAGCTTCTCGGGTTCCAAACCCATTTACCACGCTCGAATGGGCAATTTACCGCATAATGTAACCCCCACTTGGCGGAGGGAGCTGTCATGTCTCTGGAAGCGGCTCAATAAAAGCATGTAAGTGAGCTCCATTGACGTCAGGTCAATGTAATGTAACCATAGGAAAAATCAAGGAATTCGCACGGATGTGTGGATCTGAGGGATTTTTTGCGAGCACACATATTGCTCCAGATTCTTGACCAAGCTCTCTCTCTCTCTCTACCCAAGGTGAACGTGCCGCGCCACCTTATCGAACCTTGTTAATTATTTTCATTTTTCATTTCGAAAATTGCTGATAAAAGCGTTGCCAAGTTGGGGCGAATGGAGTGCACCTACATACCAAGTATTTATTATTTATTATATACAAATGTGCTTGTAGGGAATATGGAAATATCTAAATAGAAATCTCGCCCAATCGCACCTGAAAATGCACCTAATTAGCTGATCGCAGTTGTGCCCACTTGTGGAATCGTTTAAGACTCTCTATCTCTGGCATATTTTCAATCAATTCGCACTCGAGGCGCTGTAAACAAACTTTTTGTGGTGCTAAGTGGTAGAATAATTGATAAGTGCCTATGTACAAGGGGAATATAACCGCAGGTAATCATATAGAAAGGTATATAAAGGCGTTGCCAAGTCTAGCATTATCGCCTTAACAAGGCCCAGAACAATAATTATAGTAATAATAATAATAATAACGAGTTGTTCGGTATTTCTCACAAATGTGGAACAGAGGTGAAAAGGTTCTTCTAAATAGAAATCTGGTTTGAATAAATATTTAAAATTTAAAGTAGTTAATAGTAAAATAGTAAATGTTTTGTGTGTTTGAAAATCAGTAAGAAAGAGAGCTAACTTGCATTGTTCCTCAAATAGGAAATAGATCATAATTAAACAACAAAAAATATAAATTTTAATTTGGAAAGTTAGTATTTATTAGTTAAAAAATGAAATAAATAAATAAATACAAGTTTTCCTTAGTAAATTGAAGTTAAAAACCTTGAAAAAACCCCTCAACTAGAAAGAAGGAAACTTATCCAAAGGAAAACTCGCAGCAAATGGCACACAGACCCCCCCATCATTTGGGTTCAATCACAAAAGGTGAAATAAGTGCATTTGATAAGCAATGTCTGCTGCTGTCAGATGATCTGCTTTTTGGCCAGGAGCCAAGTGGCTCCAAGTGGATTCCGAGTGAAGGAATTTGATAAAACGTAAAAAGGCAGCCGGCAGGCAGAGTCAGTGGGGCGGAAAAGGAAATCAAACGCAGCGGGAAAAACGGCGGGAAACCAAGGAATCAACGTGCTGTCGACGGAATTCGAATTTTATATGCATGTTTACACAGATCTTCTGCAGATACAAACATATATTTGATGTAAGTATGTAGAAACAGAGAGACGACGGCGGCGGGTCAACAAAGTTCGAAGAGAATGTGGGAAAAATGTGGAAATATCCAGAGAAAAGCGTGTGCGTATGTACCATACATTTCCCTAGCTCATGCGCATATTGTTTTTCCTTTGTTATGTTATGATTTCCCAACGTTCGCTCGATGATAACAGGCGGCAGCATCGCACCCACCCACAATTTTTGCACTTATGTAAGCCAAGTTGAAGGTCGTTCAGTGAACTTGAGAAATTGGGCAACTGAGAGCTGAGATGGTTTCAATTCAGAGGCCATCGCGGCCAAGAAAGGCAATTTATACTAATTAGAAGCAGCTTTGGGATATATACTTATATATATTAGCAATTAAAGCCATGACGCGCCGGGGAATAAAACTCGGCTTTTCGAGCTCAAAGTAGAAGCCCGCGTAAATGCGGTTCTTGGGCCAACTCCCTGGGGAGGAATCATTCACTAATTAATGAGTTTATTGCCTTGTTTGCGCTCTTTCGGCGGTTTTCTTTTCCAGCTGCTAATAATAATGATAAAGAATATATATTTCCCTTCCTTTTGATAAGTCTTCGATAATTTTATGGCAGCCAAAAAGATTACAATTGTTATCTTAACTTTTGGCTTACTTTCCATGGCGTTGCCTGTGTTACTTTTCTATACTTGAATTGTTTCCTTTTGCTGTGGAAGCAATTAAATTAATTTATAACGTATTTTATTGTCTTTCTGTTTAGTTCAAAGCTCATTTAAATATTGTATTTGGTTTTTAGGAGGAACTTGCGAATTCATAGACAATAAGTATTACTTAAAAAACTCGTTTTAACTTATAAACAAATGGGAAAAGGTCAAGCTAAAAGCATATGCAGAGTAAACAAATAAAATCCTGATACATATACATAATATAAGAAAAATATAAGCTAAATCGCTTTAAAACTTAATGAAACGTATTTTAGGGTTAATTTGAATACATTTTTAAATGCATTAAAAGACTGTAAACTGAAAAATATATCTGTTTTTCAATTTAATAACAAGTAAATATAGTTTTATAACTTTTAAGACTGTCATAGAAGAAAGGAAACTAAGTAAATTATTTTATATACAATTTAAAAATAAATAAATAAGGAATTAGCCTTAAAACAAAAAGAAGTGAAATTTCGAATAAGAATTAGAATTCAAATTTCAAATAAGAATTGGAATTCAAATTAAAAATTAAATTTAAAAAAAGCTTTGCAAGAATTGTATTTTCTGGAACCAAAAGTTAATTACCAAAGACCTCACAAGTGCACACTTATTTTATAATATTTCTGCTTTGTTTTTGTGTTTCTAAACAGATGTTATTACAAAACAACAATAAGCACATAACGGCATATTTATGGCAAACTTAAAATTCCTCTCGTTTGACTTTTACCGTTTTTTTTAATCAACAGGTGTTTTGGAGTAAGGGAGAGTGACGACGGCAAGGTGAATGATTCCACGCTGCGTTCTCGCCTCGGCGAATCGGGGCGTAAAGAAAAGGGCGGCAAAGCGAGGCACTAACACGCACACATTCACAACACATCAAAAACAAACACACAGACACAGCGGGAGCGTACACAGACACGCCATGGAAATAATGTAGCGTGCTTAGAAATGCGGGCTTTGCCATTAAATTTGACGAATCACAAAAGGGGAACAAATGGCGTCGCATTTAGCGCCACTGCCGCCGCGCTTCCTTGTCTTTCACTTCCTTGTTGCACTCACCTTTTCCAGTTCCTTTTCGATTTCACCGGCGCGAATCACTAGCGGACCGCGCACCGCATACTCCATGGCGATGAAGTTGGGGTTTATGTTGTCCAAGGACAGCGACTTCTCGGACGACGGCATTCTGTTGCTGGTGGAGAATGAACTGTGACGGAAGGCGGAAAGTGGCCAAAGAGTTGCAGTCTTAGCTTGTTTCTGTTTTACTCAATTCATTTACTCGCGAGCTTACCGATGGACGTCTAACGGTTGAATGGTGGCGTTGCTGCTTTGGCCGCCGCCGCTGCTTCTGCTCGACGTCGTCGCTGCTGCCAGCGTCGTTTTCGCCGCGCGGCGATTTCCATTGTTGTTGCTGCTGCTGAGGAACGATTTCCAGCGGCGAATGACGTGTTGTTGCTGCTGCCTCTGGTGCTGCTGCAGAGCCGCAGACATTGTGGCAGCGGCGGGCTTAATTAGCATGCGACTCATTTTTGGCTGCAAGTAAAAGTAATTGATTAGTTAGCACAAGCACAAGCGCGCACACGTCGCTTAAAGTTCCAACGCGAAACTGGAAGAAGAGGAAGAGAAGACTAAAGCACACACACATACACATATAACCCGCCCTCAAAAATCAGGGGTGTTTGCCGTATAAGAGTAGAGCAAACTTATAAGAGCGGCGAATTGAGCGCGCAGCTGTTATCAGTCAGGCTTTTAGGGCTTATCAAAGAGGAAAGTCCGCTATCAGAAACATATTTAGGGCTTATCAAGGGAAATTCGCGTGAATCGATTACCATTTTATTAATTTGCCGCCCTATATAAACGCATAAAGTTGCGGGAGTGTACATATTTACGATAATGAGCATTTTTTGTTTAAATATTAATTTCAATTTGCCGCGCCATTTTGATGCTGCAGCGAATGTGCATTTAGACGAGACGCAAACCCAACCGCAGTCAGCTGCACTTGGGCGGGCAATTTGAAAATGCATTCTTATTCACTGTAAAGTTGAGTTTTTTCGTTTTCCAATTTTCATGTTGCAAAATACACAATTTAATTTCCTAAATCAAATTTCCTAAACACCTAAAAAAGTAGCAAATAATAGTAGGTTTAGCTGTTATCTTTCCCCGAATTTCTGCTTATCGCCAGGGAAGTTTTATTTTTCAGAGGCAATCTACGGCTTTTCGGGTATTTACTCTGCGAATTATGTGTACATATGCGATTTAATAGCTCTATTTGTTTCTTATTTTTGGGCATTTACTCCGGCATTATAAATATATGTAGTTATATAGGATTCAAGAGCTTTTTGTGCCCGAATCCGGCAGACTCATTGCTAGAGCGGCTTTCAAATGCTTGTACTTTTGACTTTGAGCCAGAGCTCTTATCAGTGACGTCCCTAGTCGGGGCTTATTCCGGCACCTCTCTGAATCAAATTAAACTACAGCCTCAGTCTCATGCTCTTCACATTTTTGCACTTTGAGTTGCGGCAATTGCGTAATGCAAAAATAAAAAGAAATACAAATAAAAAAGCGGACAAAGAATCGTTTGGAAGACACGACAATGACCAGAGAAATATACCTGAAATATATATATGGGTATATAGTATACGTATTTGCCTGCGTTAGCACTCAAATCAAGCGTCAATCAGCCGAGCAGATTGTTTGCTTTCTTTTTAGCGACAGCGAATTATTAGAAATTAAAAAAAAGGTAGAAACATGTATAAATATGTGGAAAAAGCTTAAATTTACGCATATTTATATACAGGGCAGAGTATTTATTTATTCCAAGCCAAGCTCGACACGTTTTCAATATACATACTATTTATATTCCTTTCAAAACCGGTTGCGGATTTCATAAATAGTTCAAAAAAAAAAAGGGGAAACCGAATTTGGCAGAACAAACAAACTACAGAGATCCGTGGCTACGGTGGCTTAAGGTAAAAATATTACAGAAAGCTTGTATCTGGAATATGTAGAAATATTTATCTAGCTTCTTATTTAAACAAAATATTACATTTCAATATTTTACCTGTTAAAATGTGCAAATTGTTGTAAGCCAAACTTTTAAGCTTTGTTTTTAATATAACATTTAATGATTACAATTTATAATTATACACATATATAAATACAATATTGATTAAACATTTTCATTTTCAGGAATCTTATTAGTTTTCGAATTTTAATAGATTTATTTAATAGAATTAATATTTTAATAGAATTATATAATACATTTTTAGTTCCAAGAAGCAAATAAAATGTCGGTTTTATTTTCGAAAGAAAATCAGAAATCTTACATTTTATATTATATTTATTTAGTTAAATTTTATAATATATCATGTATTTTTTTATTATTTTATTCGTTTTTATATTTTATTTGTTTTTATATTTTTTTAAGAAGATAAGAAACTGATAATATAAATTTAAATCTAAAAATGTATATATTTTATTTTGTTATTTTATGTGATTACTAGGCATTTTTTTTAGGCCAAAACAATTATATTTTTCTTTTAATTGTTTACCCATTTTTGTATTAAAAATATGTTCATACGTTCTAAATTTGCATATAAAACTTTAATTTATTTACTAGTTTTCCCTGTGTATTAGTTCCAATCAGATTTTTTAGGGTGCACAGATTGCTAGCAGTCACTGTGCCTGCCGCCGCTTTTCTGATTTGTTTTGACAACAAACATAATTATGCAACAAAAATGTGAATATTTTGTGCACTTTGCACCCTGCCCCCCTCCCACTCCACCATGCTAATTAGACCAGCTTAGTTTCCCAATCGGACGCTGCTGCATGCACACATCCCAACTGGATAAGATATAGCGAGCAGAACTCTCTGATAAGAAACTGGAAACTAATTAAAAGTACCGTTAGCACTGAATTATGAATATAGTAAAAATAAATATTCATTATAGCCGAACGTCAGCAAATTACATTACAATATTACAACTTGATTGACACGTTGAGGGTGCAAATAAACAAAAACAAAAAGAAGGGGGTAGCAAATTGGAGGGGCGGAGGATGGCCGCCGATTGGGGTTTTGTGCTAATTGGTTTGCTAAACAGCTGTTAACGCCACACGCACACGAACACAAAAAATAAAAAAAAAAAAGAGAAGCAACAATTTAGCGGCTTTTGTTGGAGAAACACGCAATTCAATTAAAGAAATACGCAAAACGATAAACAAAATCAGAGGTACTAGACCGTTTTTTAGGTTCCCTTGATTTTTTTTGGGGGCACAAATCACTTTCACTGTCACTTCCTCCCAATTAGAATTTCGCGGCCATGCGTGCGTGGGTGTGTGTGTGTGTGTAGTTCAAGAGCAGAAACAACGGTGTTTTAGCCTCAATCGATTTTTCGCTGCACTTTTTACCTTGATGGGTGGGGTTGCTTCTCAAGGGGGGTGGTGGCGATTATCTAACGGCGTTTGTTGTGATCCCCAGCCCACGTGTGTTTGTGTGTGTGTGCCAGCCATAAACTTATTAATAAACTTATCTACACCATATATGTATGTGTTTGTATGTATATACCTAATAAATGTGTGCGCTGGTGTGTGCGGGTGAATGTTTGCCTGCTGTTCCCGGTCTGTGGCGCGTTCCAATCCGAATCGGAATCACAAAATCAAAGCTCCTTGGCCGCTAGCCGCAATTAAACAACTGAAATGGCGACCGAAACAGAAGCAGCTGAAGTGCTGGCAAATGTTTTTCTCAGCAGCGTCGCGCCGCGCCACCTCTAGTTGTTGTCACAAAATATATATATGTATATACAAAGTGTATGTACTAAATACTACAGCTACAACTATATGTTTGCTTTTGTTGCAACGGCGAAGAAGTCACGGCGAAAGAGAGGCCAGCGATTAGGTTTTTAAAAAAATATCACGCCTGCAGCCCTGGCCCTGGCTAAGCAGCTTTTTCGATAGGCGGCGATAGATCGATAAAATATCTGCTCTGGAAAAAAGCTTATATTTCCAGAAGATTTGAAAAGTAACGGATAATTGGGAAGCAGCAGGTGCAATGATACTTTTATTACCTTCATTTTAAGTCTGAATATAGTCTAAACCTATACTAATTTTAATCAAATTTCAAAGCTTAAGTAAATAACTTAATTATTATCTAAGTTTCCTTTTGTATTCTTAGCGTTAATCGCTTGATCGGCTCAATATTACTCACTTCTTTGGCTGAAAGTCTTGATTATGGCCGCTAGTCTGTCCGTCCGGAGGTGTTATGTGTTATGCGCAATAAATTTACACGGAGCTCATTGACTCATCCTTTGCTTAACCCCAAACGCATTAAATTTAGCAGGAGTTGGTGTCCAGAGGGTAAAAGGGCCGTGGTTTAGTTCTTGATAAAATGTTGCTCCATTTTTCCATTCAGTAAAAACGATTTCAGAAATTGTTGTGTTGTGTTGACCTTTCAGGCAACGCTAGTTGAAATTTATAAAGTTAACAAACAGCTGACACAAGCCAAGTAGATAATCTCGCAAATAAGGGGAAATGGACTTTGGAAAGCGGAAAACAACGTTCCAACTAAGTATTAATTTATAGAGTGATTATCTGAAGCACAGACCCCGATATATACATAGTTCCCAGTTGTTACCATTAAAACTCTCACTGCAATGCAATCATATATATATCATGTATATTTTCCTTGTTTTATTTCATTTGAAACTTAAGGATAGTAAAAAAAAAGGACACCTTATCCTAGGGCTATGTACATAGAGAGCGTGTGCTGCAGTGGCTACGTGCTGAGACCCATGATGGCCTCAATGGAGAAGCTGAGCTTGGGCTTCTTGGCGGTGCTGGAGTGCTGCGTCAGGCGTGTCCTGGGCGTGTCCACCAGTGTGTTTACGGGCGGCGGCATTGATTGATACAAGTTGTGCTGGTGCTGATGCTGGTGCTGGTGGTGCTGCTGCTGATGCTCCTGCTGAACGGCCGCGGCAACGGTGGCAAAGTACAAAGCGTTCCCGCCCAGCGTCGCCTCCATGACGTGGTTCAGTTCCGGATCGGCGAACGCCCGCCGCTTGCGCATGCGCTCCATCAGCGGCGAGCTGAACGTGGGAAAGCGCTGCTTGTACTCTGTAAAGAGGGCAGTGCCGAAATTAGTACGGATTTTAGGGGTCGAAAGGATAACGAAGGAGGAGGGATATTACAAATTGCCGATGATTCGTTCGGCTCCTAGCTGCTAGGAGCTCCTACGAGCTCGATTGGAGCTATCGATCGTTGCTTGGGTAACCGGAGACGAGGCGACGGCCACGACAGACAGTCTGGCACCGGGATCGCCACTTATTATTCGGAAAGCAGATGGGATAAGGCAAAAGGAACACAAAAAAAAAAAAAAAACCCAAAGGAGAAGAAGTCAATTGCTGTTGCCACATTTTCCCCCCTCCCGCTCTCAAGAGGTTTTTCCGTTTTGGTCGCGTATCGGCTTACGCCTCAAGTGATTGGAAAATGTGCGTACACACTTCGGGGCGTCCGATTTCCATTTTCATTTTCATTTCCATTGTTTTTCTCGTCAGTCCAATAATTGCTACATATTGTTGGTGTTGGTGTTGGTGTTATTGTTGGCATTGTTATTGTTGCTGCAGGGAATCACTCATTTCCTGTCCTCTCCTCACCGACGCATCGATCGGTCAGGAGTCGGAGTCGGAGAGGGAAAGGGAGAGGGAGAGGGAGATGGAGGCGATCTCCAATTACGGAGTCTGTCTGGACCAGACAGTCTGGCACCGCATGGTGGCGGAAAGAAAAGGAAGAGACCAGGGCAGGGGCAGGGGCAGGGGCAAGGACTGATGTATATCATAGATATGTATCTTGAAAATACATAAACTAATGGTCAAGGTTGACCTTGACCATTAGCGTTGGTGGAAATGCTATATATTTTGATTTAACAGTTAAAAGAGTAGGATTATTAAGATTAAACCTTAATCATAATCACGGGAATTGGTTTAGTCATTTTCCGTTTCAAAGAGCAAAAGATAAGCTGCAGCTACAATATTCTCACAGTTTTTAGGCAGAACTAAGCTTTCTCTTAAAGTCGTACTAATGTTGGTATTATTATAGTATTTCCATAAATTTCTTTCATTTAATTGGAAGTTTAAATATTTGAAATACAAATAAATAATAAAATCCCTTTCCTACAGAAGAAATAAAATGGAATGTGCTGAACCCTCTCTTAAATTCAAGCTAAGTTGTTTTGTAAGTCAGTCAGTTTTCCGCCTCAATTTTCCTGCTAATTTATGTAACTAAGTAACTACTACAACCACCTAACTTCTTCCACGAGAAACCCGGGGCTTAACCTGGCTTAAATGTGGTAATTGAGGCACTCACCTTCCATGGCGGCGGTGATGTGGAGCGTGGACTGCTGCAGGCTGCGCAGCCTTTGCTTGTAGATCCTCTTCTGGGCCATCAAAGCCTGTCTGGTGGCAGAGGACGATGACGATGACGAGGATGAGGATGAGGCTGATGATGAGGCGGAGGCGGAGGAGGAAGCACTGGTGTTGCTGAATCCCAAAGGTGGAGGAGGAGATGTGGATGTGAGCGAGTCCTCGCCCTCGCTGCTGTGTGTGCCAATGGAGGTGGTGTTGCCCTCCAGGGCCTCCATGGTCTGCTGGCGACGGAGGGCCACCTGGGCGGCCATTACCCGCTGACGGTCCACCACCAGCTGGCAGTTGGGGCAGCAGCACTCGCGCCACCGGCACAGCCGCTTGTGGCCCTTCACGCAGGAGATGACACCATGGTTGCGGCACCGGGCGCACTTGGGCGTCCGGAGCAGGCGTCGCTCCCGGGGACCGATGATTCTGGCACCTGGCACCACTTCCGTGGCCTGGCTCTGCTGCTGATCCTTGCTCATCCTGGCTGCTGGCTGCTGGTTGCTGGTTGCTAGTCGACTGAAAGGATTCGAGCAGCGGTGCGCACATTTAAGCACTGAGAGGAGGCGGTAACGGAGGCAGCGGCAACCGCAGCTACTTGTCGCCGACGGACCGACGGTTCCGACCAGACAGCCTGGCAGCGTCAAGTGGTTAGACCCGGCGGACCGCCGGAGGCTGGATCCTCGCCTGCCATTGGCTGCTAATCGCTGGCTCTAAATATAGACGATCCAATGGCCGCACAGATGGCTCGCATCAGCGCACTATGGGCCAGCGAACCGATAGTTGTGTCATTAATTAATAACTTGAGAACGAAGCC
>JAEIHY010003803.1:0-42347 GCA_018904565.1 Drosophila tsacasi
GGCTGTTGCTGCTGATCAAGAATATATATACTTTATAGGGTCGGAAATGTCTCCTTCCCTACGTTGCAAACTTCTGACTAAAATTATAATACCCTGCAAGGGTATAAAAATTAGGGCAGGGCACCGAATGTCAAGATAGATCTGGGATCTTAAATTCAAAAAAAGCCACCATACCTTATAGTTATAAAATATAAGAAATATCATAACTGGATTATTAAATATCTAAATTGTTATTTTTAATAATTAATTCAACTTTCAAACTATTCTTAAACTAACATCTGACAGATATATTTTCACACAAAGCCGGATTTAAAGTACACACTCCATATTCCTATAGGTTATAGGGGGGACCCCAGACGAATAAAAATACAGAGTCTGGAGAAATCTCGGTTATGAACCGCTAATGCGCTCAATTAACCTGCACAGCTCCAATTGCAGTTGCATTAACTATCAATTTTCTCTTTCATTGTTCTGCTCCTGGGCCAGCGGTCTTACAATTATAATCATTCTTAATGGTCGGTCGGTCGGTCACACATGCGTAGATGCGTTGCGCTCGAGTATCCAACAGATACAGTCAGACACACTCACTCACACGCTCTTGGCAATTAAGAGTGTGAATTTAAGCCATAAAACTGTTGCAACAGTTGGCCCGCTGCCGGTTGTCATTGTTGTAGTTGCTTCTTGTATCTTGTATTTTTTCGGGTGAAAGTTTTGTTCTATGTGAGCCACAGCTTCAGCAGCTTCAGCTTCAGCTCCAGCTCCAGATGCTGTTTTTTGTTATTTGTTACAGATTTTTCTCTCTGGCTTTTCCCTCTCTTTTTTGTGTGTCAGTTGGGTCTGTACAATTTCCTAGACATAATTAGCTCACTCGCATGTCTTATCATGGCGAATAGTTCACATGAGTTGGCTCAAATCGAATGGATCTGCAAACGGGGTAGAAAGTTCCCAAAGTATCTGACAGATATCAGCAAAGAGGAGGAACAACAGGAGGAGCTACAGTTGTCTGAGCAAACATCTTAATTTCACAATAATTGCGCAAATGAAATTGAAAAGCCCCAGAGAATGCTTGATAGTTAATGGTAACCAATTCCCGAGACCGGGCCCTGCGATAGCCTAGCTGCACAGGGAGAAAAACAACCAGAGAAGTGATTCTAAAAGACAATTTATTTAAATTAAATTCCCTATCGGCTTGAAACCTCTTCGTAGGAGTTTTTTAGGAGATACTTACTCATTGTATCCCTATTCAAGAGCTTTTTCGTTCAGTGCTCCCCTAATTTTTTAAGTGCGCCCAAACCTGAGTGACTGACTGACTCAGTGAGCGATCCGAAAGTGCAAACATTCAACACTGGTGGCACCAGCTGGACGACGATTGCCTCGCGGACAGGCGCAACCATCAGCATCACCAGATTGCGGAGTTGCATTTGTTTTTCTCCTCCGCTTTTTTCGTTGTTGGTGCCTGCTGCTTTTTGGGGCGTGCGGCGGCGGTGGCTTTAACTGGAAGTGGAACTTGCAAGGGGGATTGGGAGCTCTATTTGCATGGCCCGGCACACAATGGACACAATGGAGTGGGTGAGCAGGTGAAAAGTGTCCGCCGACCGACGAGGCGGGGGAAAACAAACTTTTGGAGCTGCAATTTCATAATGGCGTCGTCGTCGTCGTCAGGCCAAGATCGTAGCTGGCTGACGACATTACAGTTAGCCGCGATGCATCTTGCATCTTGCACGTTGCCTGTTGCTCGTTGCACGTAGCACATTGGCCCGATAGCAAGCCCAACTGCCTCCTTCTTCGGGTCTCTCTGGTTTTCTTGCCTGTTTGCCTGCTGCCTGTCTGTTTGTCATGCCCTTTCCCAAAAAAGGTTGTCGCTGGCTTTTAACAGCCGTCGCATAGATCATACATTGGGCAATTTAAAAGCAATTTGAAAACCTTTGAACTCGCAGTCTTGGCCTGTCGCATTCAATATTTTTTGGAACATTAAAGACTGTTAAAATGAAGAATTTAATTTGTTTAAATTTTGTTAGGGGTTCAGAATTCTCTATAAACTATAAAATTTACCTGAATGCCTTTTAGATTTAGAATGGCTTTAGTTTTTTAGATAAAATGCTTCTCAATATGACTTTCCAAATAATTTACTTTAAACTCTATTTTTGTATTAAGTATTTATATTCTATTCTTAATATCTCAAAAGAAATTCTTTCTTTCCAGCCTATTATTATTATTTAAGTAACCAAGTAAGAGTATCAGAATTTCCATGATTTTCCCAAAGTTTTCTTCTCCGACTTGCAATCATCTAATTTCCTTCTGATGTCTGTCCAAAATATGATCAGTTGTTGCTATAATTTGTTGCTGTTTTTGCTGCTGCCGTTGCTATTTGGTGCAGTTGTGGCTGCTGCTGCTGTTGCTATTGTTGGAGGGTCCGATCTTTTTTCCGAACAATAAGCGAATATTGTTCGCAAATGCGAAATAATAATAATGTTCAGCAACCGAAATTGAGCCATGTTACCGCATCGACAACAGTCGAAGCAGCAGTTGTTGCTGTTGCAAGCTGCAACAATAATTGAGCGCTTGGCTTGCTTTTGCTTTTGTCTTGCTTTGGTAATTGCCATGCAAAAAGGAAACACAAACGGACAACTTCAATGCATTTGTAATAATTACCTTTGATTGCAACAATTATTTAAAAATCAAGCAGAAAAGATCACAAAAACAGCACCTAAAATTGCTGCGAAATGTAGCAGCTAGCCGGCTCCTTAAAAGTGTACAAAACTGGCATTATTAAAAACACATCATTCTCAATCAGCGTGAAGAGACTGTGCTGAAGTTTTACTCACAGTCAGAACCAAAAAAAAAATAAAGCCGGACTTAATTAAGATTTGTTTTTTAGTATTTTTTCTTAGTTGGAAATGAGGTCATCATCATATCCGTAACGGCTGTCAATTTGCCCGTGCTTATGTTTTATGATGAGCCACCACCACCGACAGTCCGTCTCAGTGTCATAAAGTTTTTCGCCATTCAGTGGCATTGGCCCAAAAGGCAACACGCCAGCACCAACGTTGAGGTATTAATTAAAAGGGAAATGCTGGCGCAGTCGTTAAAAAATGAGTAATAAAGGTGTTTCCCTTTAACGACAATCGAATAGACATTGCAAGTCACTCTTAGGATAATTAAACCGAAGGGGAGTATTTTAATAAAGTAATTAGCAGTATGTCTCAAGGAATTTATTCCCTTTTCTTGTTGATCGATGTTATTATGAAAGGAAATTTTACAAAGAAATTAAAGGTATGTTTAAGAAGCCCGTATTAATACTTATTCGAGCTGTTTCATTCAGATAACAGCTCTATCTCGGATATATAATTACATAGGTCATATTTTAAATGAATTTTATATATTTATTTAATCAGAAATAATTTACGAATATAAACCTAGCCAATCTAATCAATGGTTTAATCAAATATAATTACCAGCACCCAATATAGTTCTTCAACCAATCCAATTGAATATAAATACCAAAATAAGTACTAACCTTTGTGATATCGAATGACGTGGAAGCAATGACAATTTCATATTCATAACAAGTGACGCAGACACTCAATGTGACGGTCTATTTATGTGGCCAGACTGTATCTATTTCAGTCTGGTCGAAATGCCTACGCGTACAGACGCAAATGTGCCAAAATAAATAAAAGCAACAAGTTTCCAAAAAGTCCAGAGTAAAATCATTCAAGAAAACCTATTCAAAAGTTTATGTGACTTTAATTACGTGACAGCGCACTTGGAATTAAAAAAAAAAAAACATTGAAATCGTATTAAATATATATGC
Source organism: Drosophila tsacasi (assembly GCA_018904565.1). Classification (NCBI taxonomy): domain Eukaryota; kingdom Metazoa; phylum Arthropoda; class Insecta; order Diptera; family Drosophilidae; genus Drosophila; species Drosophila tsacasi. The sequence goes on from JAEIHY010003803.1 coordinate 3,815, forward strand.
AGTTATGGCCACAGTACTCACACTCTTGCAGGTGGAAGCGATTGACACAGATACAAACGCACACGGAGACACAGTCGCCGAATGTCGGCGAAATAGAGAGGGCGCCCCAAAACATCCAAACATGGACTCACTAGCGAACCATAACCAAAAACCAAAAGTCTCGGAAGGTGACGCAATTTACAAATAGTTGCGAGCGAAAAATTTGTATTTGCACACAAAATTCTACAAATACAAATAACAGTCGCCCGGTGGCCGTAGCGGCAGTAGCTAACAGTATCTGTAGGATACATATACATATGTATATAATATATAAATATATATATATGTATGCAAGCTAAAGAGGAAAGCAGCTACACGGAGAGAAAATACAAATCCTCCTTCAAAAAAATAATTAGGCATGGGGATTTACTCAAAAGTGTACTCTTTATATTGTACTATCGATAATGTCTCGATATAAACTCGATATTTTATCGCTCTAAGGTTGATGATGTATCGATTCTAGATCGATGTTGTATCGATTTGTATTGATATTATTTTAATATCTTTATTTAAGAGATTTATTTACATAAATACGATATTAATGTTAAATCGATATAACATTGTTTTATATAAAACCAAAATGATATTGACTTTATATAAACTGAAGATGAAGAATATTGATATATTATTAAAAGCAAAGAGTAGAGTAGATATACAAGTCAAAAATGGCAAATGGGAACTATATATTAACAATGTAAATATATCGAAAAGCTATTTATTTGTTGTATAGAATTCGTCGATTTTATATCGAGAAATTAACAAATAATTTGAAAATATATACACATATACATCATGTTGTACTATATTAAAGTGCAATACACACCCGATAATTAAAAAAAAAAAATTAACATATTCTTTCTGAGCGCTAAATAGCAATAGGAATTTAATAATTAATTCCTTATATTTTTAATGATTTCTTGGTAAGCCCTGCCTACCTATGTTAATTTTACAATTATAATGCAATTTTAGATCACTTTTTTACGTGTAAACACACAAACAAAGTGTTTCAAAGACTTGGACAAGTAATCCCCGTCCGGTACACCGTTCGTGTGTCCGTCATCGGATTGAATCGCATCGAATCGCATTGAATCGCATGTGGCAAGGTGTAATTTACCCTTCAATCAATGCGCAGCAAATCAGTTGGCAATGTGCTCTGTGCGCAGGCGCACCTTGCCTCGAGCCGTCCCCCCTTCGCTTTTCGTATCAGTTGGCAGCACATTTGGGTTAACAATTGGTTAACTGTATACACCGGCCATATCGGGGCTTGTGGCTATATTTATATAAATAGTATGAGTGTGTGCCGAATGACTAACTGGGCGCAAGGTGGTTTTTATACTCTGTTAAAAAAGCATTAAAACTACCGAGCGTAAGTCGGTAGTGCAGAGAGAAGAAAGCCAACTGGCCAAGTTACTATTTTTTATTTATATATTCGACACAGGTAAAAAAACTAATTGCATCCTTGTGTGTGTTTAATACATTACTTTATAGCTGGTCAATAAATATCTAAATAAACGTAATATTATTTATAGGCTATTAAATCGCAAAGTACCTAAATTATGTTGTTAGTAACTCACGATTTTTTACGATTTTTAACCAAATAAGCTCTTTAATTACTCAATTCAATTGCATAATAGATCTAGCCATAGCTATTAATCTAAATATCTTTATAATATAAGGTTTTTGCTTTCAGAAAACATGCTCGGAAAAAAACTTCATTTCCTACTAACTAAGGGAATTATTTGTTATTAATAGCTAGTTTTTAGGCACATCCAAAGTGAATGATTAATTATTATTGACAACAAATTAATTGTTTGGATTGTTAAAAATATTTTAAGCATTTCCTCATTCCCTCAAGCTTTACTCCACATTTTCCCCCTCAACGGTTTAGCTTGTTTTAAACCGAAAAATAAAAGGAGAAAAAATAACAGACAATGAGATGTTGATCATGTTGTAGTTGGCAGGTTAACAAGCAACCCGAGCAGCCTTAGGTGAGTATTTATGTTAAGTATATCTACGGCGAATTGGTGCTTCCTTAATTTACCATGTTAATTGCTCAAATTAACACGCAGATAAATCGAGAGACAAGTCAACCAACCCGACTCGGGTAGAGTCAACAACTTGGTTGCGCTTCATGGCGGCCAAGGAAAACATTTCCTGCGATGACGACGACGGCCAAACAATGCGTCCAGTTTGGTCAAACATTTGCAGCTATTTTTTCCATTTCCATTTACCAACTTCCCACGTAGCACTGCAGGTAGCCGCAAAAACCCGTAGAACGTGCTGGTAAAAATAGCAGCAGCAGCGGCAGCTTCAGCGCCAGTCGCCACAACAGATTTTCAAGTTTAAATCGAAATGTGGCAGTAAATCGTGCCTCTTCGGGGTACTGAGAAGATGAAGATTCAGACCGAGTCCGCTCTCAAAAGAAATTAGAAGCGTGCTGAGCCCGCCACAAAGGGCAGGCAGTCAGAAAGGCCGACTGTCTGGGATGGTAATCAGCGGTGTAATCAGTTTTTTGAATGGGGTCAGCTTTGGTCGAATAATGAACCGAATTTCCACAAAATGTTTGTCACACTTTTGACATTTGCACGACTCCTCGTCCCAGGGAAATGGTTTCCAAAATAAATGGGAATGAGAATTAAGACAGCGACTGCCATTCACGTGGCACGCAAGCTCAGTCAGACAAACGCGAAATGAAATGCAGTTCGGCTTGTCCTTCTGTACACCGCGACGTATGCGCAATGTCTGGTGACAGGCGGGCTTTAATTTAAATGCAAGTTTCAGCTGTTGAATCGAATATTTAAATCGTTTTCTGTTGTTTGGGTTAAGTAAATGCAAGTATTTTTAATGAGGTTTCATAAATGTTGTCCTACCAACAATAAACCTAAGTTTTTGCAGGCATTGCTCCTAAAAATCTCAAGTATGAATTTAGTGACTACAGAGCTAAAGTGCTGAGGTCCCATCAATAGTTCTGCATATTTAAAATTTTCTTTATCCCCAAGTATCGAAAGAAAAGCATTCATTTTTCTACCCAAGACCCCTTATATGCGAAAACTTTGTTTAATAATTGATTTACCCTCAAAGCAAAACATTGACTTTTAAACTTTAACGTTTGGAAAGTGGGGCGCGACACTTGACGCACTTGGCAAAGTTCAAAAGTGCTCACAAGAGTTAAGTGTCGTCAAAACGGCAGAGAGTACAAGGAAAGACGAAAAAGCGAGGGAACCAAGTATCTGCGAAAAGAAGAACCAACAGACCGGCATTTTGGGTTGCTGTTAAATTTAAAACTTTAATGTCATGCACGAAAGAAAATGTGCGGAAAATGCATTTGCTTGCCACCACATGGCAATATAACATCGCAAGCTTGTTGAAAAGCAAATGAAAAACAAGACAAAAAATCGGCAGCGCGAAGCGCGAAAATATCTCAAAACAAACAGAAGCAGATGCGGCGAAAAGCGGGGAGGAAAAGCCGAGGAAAGTGCACGTAAACAGAGATAGGCAAAGGCTGCAAAGCAGCAGCTGAAATGGGAAAGAAGCACCACACAACACACAACGCAAACAATATTTCCGCATTCCTCAGGCCACAAACAGTCGGCGGGCAAACATATTTGACAAAATTCGATGCACAGAGCAATTTCGAGATTGAAAGTCATAACAATGCACAGATATTGGGAATCGGAAGCACGAAAAACCAAGTAAAACGAAATGGGGAATGATTTGTAATATATTTTGCTGCCAAATAGTACCTGAAATAGTATCAAAATAAATTAAGAGTTTCGATTTCAGCTTCATTTCAGTATATTAAAAATACATTTATGAAAAAAAGTTGCCCAGTTTGCTCATCTATCGCAAATTCAATCTCTTTGCTCTTTTTTATAATCGCCAAATCAAGCAAAACGAAGCAGCGACTAAAAGAAGTTTGGCTCCAACGAATCTGCAACTCGTTTCAATTGGAAAGTGTTGCCAATTTGCTCAACGACAGCGACGGCGATGGTGACTTTAATTGTGCGCTTTATTAGCGCAATTTATGCCCCGACTTGGCTCAATGCTCCCATCGGGCCATGCTTTGGATTGGATGGCTCTCGACGTCTCTTGATTATTATTTTTCAGTCATTGCAATTTTGTCTTATTCACGGCAATTACGCTCTAAATTCAATTGTTATGAAATTATGATGATTTATACACTTTGACTCTCGGTGTGGCGGTGTATCTGGCGTATCGCTGAGCGATATCCATTAAACTTTTCAATTCACCCATGGATCAGCGCCATAGAAAGTAGAACAGGGCACGAGAGTGAGAAAAGCTGAGCGAACAATAGCAAGGCAAGGCAATGACAAAAACGCACACGAAAGGCACAAAGCAAGCCGAAAATGAAAAGGCAAAATAAACAACAACAAAGAAAATAAACAAAATTTGGTTTAAAAATACTGTGTAATTTGAATATTTAAGAATAGATTTAAGGTAATTATAACAAAATGCAAATATAAGATATTATTTCTTTATCAATTTGCACAATTATAATTTATGCAGACATTTTATTACTTAACCTGATGTCTTTAAAAAAACTAAACTTTAAAAACGTAACTTATTATTTGCTCTTGTCAAGGGATTACAAAAAAGTTTTATTTAATCCAGTTTACATTTTATTTATTTCATTCCTCATTTTATCGTCTATCAAAAGTCCCAAAAAGGTATCAGTCAGTCGAATAAAAATACCCCTCCGACTCAAGCCGATTTTTTGTGTACGAAAAATCACATGACAATTGCAAGCGAGGTATTATTATATTATAATACGACTTAATTTGCAAATAAATAAAAATTAATTGAAGTATATACAAGCATATATTGTTCGCATTGTGCCATTTCCCAGGGGCGGAGGGTTCAAAGGGGGCTAAAAGCGAGCAGGGCACACACAGATATCTGTGAATTGTGCGAAGGTGCGAAATATCACAAGCCAGAAACAAGCAAACTCGGGGGACCGGCCAAGAGACGGATATTTTAAAAGCCAAACCAAACAACGGACTTTTTATTTAGCTTTTTTTAGCAACTCAAGGTTAAAGCTGGCTTAATACTTGCATATATCTTTACTGCACTCTATTATACGCCCGACAGCTGTGGCAAATGCATTTGCATTCTAAGCAAACAAAACAATAACTGCGATGCGGTGAGCCACTTGTGCAAATTAATGAATCAGACCGAAGAGATACTGTCAAAACAGAGTAAAATATCGGAGAATATATATATCGGCTGATAGGAGTACTAGAGAAACTAAATGTGTTTTGGTTAGGTGTACAACTGCTTTTGAGTTGTAGGTGGTGATAAGGGTTTTGGTTATAAGTTTTGGTTAAGGTGTGTTAAAGATACAAAACAGAGACGTGCATTGTAGTGCTGCAGGTCTTCAAAATATTAATATTTCTGTGTCAAGGATAATACTAAACTAGAGTTATGTAAACTAACTATTAAACACAAACTATTTATTGAACTTAAGGTAAAACTCAAATTATTATTAAGGTAGTGTTGAGCACAGTCCCGATTTGTGAGTCAGCCAATTTCTCTGTCTGGCCTCTGATCACACTGATAATTGATTGTTCTAATTCTATAAGACATATTATAATTGCAATCATTTTAGTTTGAATATACTAAAGGCTTTTTAAGTTAAATTTAAATATTTTGGGTAACATTTAGATATTAATTTTCAATGTTATAAAGCTGCCCTTTGTCTGCCTAAAAGCTTTCGCAATACGAAACCATTTTCAATTAGTTTTGCTCTCCATTTTGTTTCTCTCTATTTTTTTTAAATTTCCAGATAAAGCAATTAGCAATGTTAAGTAGAAAACAAAAGTCGAAACAAAACGAGAAAACGAACAAAACACAAAAAACTATGAAAAAGAAAGGCAATTGGGTTGAGAACTTAATTAAGTGACGTTTGATGGTTGGTACAACAAAAATTCCGTGTTTTTGTTTTTTAATTTTGCCGGAAACATGAGCTGTGCAGACTTTGGCGACAAATTTCTCCACAAAAAAAGCACAATTCAGCTGAATCAAAGAATAAAAAAACAGTGAATGAAAACGCAACCAAAACAATTAAAAATGCCAACAGAGCAGTGCTAAAGTCAAACAAAGAAGCCAGTAAAAATTGTTTTAATACAGCAACAACGCGAATGTATGTGTACAACACAATGGCCCTACACAGATATGGGGAGAGCGAGTTGGAAACAATAATTGCTATATAGCAAACCGACTTAACCGGGGGAAGTTAAACCGAAAAACCCGCATGGAAATGCCAGAAGTTGAATAATATGCTATGCAGAGCTGGGGTGTGCCTTCAAGCGAGTCAAGACCGTGCATAATCAATCCGAAGCGAAATGAGTGACACAAGTGAGTCGGCGTCGTCCCCTAGAACTCGGGAAATAATAACAAGTTCTTCTCTCCGGAGATTTCTAAACGAAGTCCCTGCACACAGACTGCAGTGTTGTAACAATTAAGAATTAACCAGTAGTTAGTTTGTAGCGTAATTAACAAGATAAACATAGTGAAAAGAAAAGAGAGGCCATGGCGAGCCTTGTCTATGTAATTAGCTAAGTAAATGCAGAAGGTTATGAGAAGGGTTTGGGGTGGAATTGTGGGTAGACAAAATGCAGTGCAAAAAATATGCAGGCTGGGATCGGGGGTGAAAAATGGCAACAGTCAATTAATTATTCTTGTTGGCCAAGGCTATTGCGGGAATGCGGGTGTATTAGAGGTGCTTGAATTTAAAAATTAAACCTTTTTATATAAGAACATATTTAAAACAATAAAATGTAATTAAGAGTAATGTTAGAATTCAAAATAAGTATCCATATTTTATTCTATCTTTAGAAACAAATAATATTCATCACTTTTTGCTTTCGTAACCATTTTATTTATATTGGGAATTCCCTTTTTTCTTATTTCCCAAACAAGTTTAATAACTATGAGTCAATAATATGATTTGCCGTAAAAGCCTCTTTAAAAAAGACAAAAAAAAAATGAAGGCAAGTTCTAAACGATCGGTTATAAAATCGGATTTAAGACCGACTTCGTCTTCCGCCAGTTTGATAAGAAGGAACTCAATTTATCAAAGTTTATTTGGGGTATACACAGAGCAACGAAGGTAGGCTTCAAGATACGCACCATTTATCTAGTTAAATCTCATTTAAAATGGGTCTCGGATAGAAGGTTGAAATCGCAGTGGAGCATTCCTGCTGGTGGTTGGTTGTCCCAAAATGAGAATTGATTAATCCAAATGAAAGCGGAGCTGCTGCGCTGTCTAAGTGGGTTTATTTAGCTTTAATTCACTGATATTTTCAGCTGCGAAATCATTTGATTTCTCTGATATGGTCACACGAGTCACACAATTTTCTTATTTTTCTCTTCTTTCTCTCTTTTTTTTTTGCCACACGAAGATAAATATTTCAGCTAGGGGCGACTTTCTGCTTGTCGGTTAAAAATTTCACTTTTAGTGCCGGTTGTTTCGTAATACCTCTTTTATTAATTTATTTAGTATGCAAAAAAAGAGAAGCGGATCTCTCGTCTCGGAACGTGTTTAATTTATTCCGGATCGAAAATGTAGAACGCGATCGAAGCGCGTCTTCACAGCCGACACACACTGTAGCACCCGCACTCGAAGGTTGTTGTGTTTTGAGGGTAGTGATTCAGAGATCCCGAGATATCGCGATCAGATGACGCAGAATCCTCTCTCTTTGTTTGGGCTGCCCTTCGGCAGAGCACTCTGTATATATTTGCTTACAAAATATTGAAACACGTGTGTGTTAGGCAGCACTAAGAAGCGTGTATCTCGCAGATACAGTTCGAGAGTACTGCAGTTAGTACGGTGAAAAAATATGTAAGACCACAAGGCGTTATCGCGTTGTTCGCGTCTCTGCAATTGTTTAACAACTAAACTAAAGGCAAATAAAGCCACAGCGAGAGTTCAACAGCTGCGAGTCGCTGTGAGTCGCTCAACAGTGGTGCCAGATGATGAGCCATACTGTGCTTTAAAAAATAGCTGAAAATAAGCTTTAATAAATAACTACACAAAAATGAGAAGAAACGTACACTATGATAAAACAGACGAATATTGGAAAATATTTAATTTTTTATTCGTCGTTTTTGTCATCGGTCTTTAAATATTTATAGTTCAATTAAATCAAATCATTAAATAAAAGATAGAAAATAGAAAATAGCAAACAAACTTGTAAAAACAGAAACCTTTTTTAAATTATAAATTGTTCTGAGAATTTTGATAAACGTGTTCCTTTATTATAAAACTACGAATAAAATATATCAGAGATTATTAGCGAACACAAATTTTTTAAATAAATTCACAATCATAAGAAATGCATAGACAAAAAAAAGACAAGCTTCGATATACATATATTTTATTCATAAATAGTTGATATCACGAATAGATTTAATTCTAGAATTAATATGCTGGACCAAGCAGAAAACCTTTAAGGCTGTTTTTAGATATGCTAGTTTTAGCTCGAAATGAACTGAACTGTTTGCACTGTCGCTGAATGAGAAGAGGAAAGAGCGAGAATCGAGTGAAACTCGCTAGCCGCTAGCTGCTAGCCCTGGCAGCTGCTAGCTGAGTCATATTAACGCTGAGTGGAAAAGACAAAAAAGAAACTTTGAGTTTTGTTTTTCGCCTTTTATAAGATTTAACTTCTATAAACAATATAAAATATCACAAATTATTCTATAAAATTTTAAAAATTAATATAATTTCAAAATGCACAAAGAAAACAAAACAAAAACCCTTGTTTTCCTGTCATTTACGATTGTGAGTGGGAAATTTTTTATTCAGCGAGCTGAATAAAGAGAGAACGGTCTGAAATGGAGAGTGAGCAGAGTTACGAAGAGTTACGAGAGTCGTGTTTTCAAGCCTCTTAAGCCTGATGTTGCAAATAATATAACTCTTTTATGTGGAATTTAATTTAAATAAAGAAGAAGTTTAAAAAAGGTATACTATTTTTAATATATCCATTGTACATACATTTCAAATTTTATTTTTAAGTCTCAAACCATTAAGTTAATTAAATAAAATATTTCTTCAAAGCCAGCGAATGTAATTAGAAAAGTTTTTAAAAAGTTTTATTATAGCTTAAAGAGAAAGGTTAAGAATATTTTTAAAAATATTTCTCAGGTTTTTTTAAGTTTGAAATAATTTAATCTAAAGTACCCAATTAAAATATTTATTCAAAGCTATCAAATTTTTTTTAACTCTTAGAAATCTTTCGAAATCTTTTTTAAACATTAATTACCTTAATAAGACGTAGAAAAAATAGAATTTCATTACAAGTGACGCTAAACTCAAGATAATTTTCCCTTAAGAGCATATATCAATAAACACAATGCTCATTTGCTGCATCATCTTTGGGTTCTTGTTTTTGGAGGATTCCATCATCAAGCCTTAAAGCCACACATTGCCACGAGCAGCATGTTTTTATTTGTTTACGCAGTCCGATTGTTCGGTGCGTTTAATTTGTAGGTAAACAAGAATCGCCTCTTTGGGCGCCCGCTTAGATGTAATCAATTACAGATAATTAAGAAGGAACTCCACACGAGGAGTACAAAAGAAATAAAGAAATCAAAAGAATGCAAGCGTGTAAAGTGTGGCAAAGGGTAATGCACTGGGCCAAAGACACCACCACATCAGACAGCAACAAATGCAGCAGCAACATTGGACATACCATTAGGTTAGAATTATAACCGACTAGAAGATACTTGGTACTTTTATAGTAATGTTTGTGTGTTAATTCAAGGAACAACTACTTTTTAAAGTAAGGTAAAAATATTGCCACACATTCTTTATAGAGTCTAGCAATGCAACAATTTTAATGTTTTCTTTTATAATTTACGATCCAATTATGAAGTAGTAAATTTCCAATAAATTGTTGGTTTTAAAGCTATTAAATATATTCTTCTGAAGGATATTTTTCTTGTAGCTTCAGGAATTATATTTGTAATTTTACTTAATATGTATATATTTTGGCAATTAAATATAATTAATCTTTTGAGATGGAAAGCTATCTCTATCAAGCATATTTTGACATTGACTTCCACTTATTAAAAAAGGCATTTACCCTCTGAATGTTGCATAGATCTGCCCAAATCTAGTATACCCTTGCAGCTGCAAGTACACCGGGTATAACAACTCATTAGTTTTTATTATGGCTGTTGCCATTGGTGTTGATGTTGCAGAGCCATATATGAAGGAGAGGAAAAACCGCCTTGGACAAGTACAGTAAAAGACCAAAGCGTGGAGACAACAACGCTCGAGTGACCCACTGTCCAAGTGGACGGCCTTTCTTATCTCTGCCCCGTCTACATGCCTCTCTCTGCCTCTCTCGCTCTTCCTGCTTAATTACTCGGCAAGGAGTCGAGACAACAACCATACACCCGCAAACTAATGCACTGAGAAAAACTGACTGAAGTTTCCATTGATATTTTAAGAAATAAGGATAGTCTTCTGTTTGGGCATTTGGATAATAAAAACATGTATGCACGGTAGGGAAAATAAAAGTTATCCTCTGGCCATTAAGCGTAACAAAAGTTGTTGCGAAGAGTGCACTAGAAATTCCCAACTCTGAATTCGGAGACACGCCTGTACCAATAATTTATATTTTTTAAATAAAAATCAAAGTGCAGGGAGCTCCTTTCAACGAAAAATACAGGGTTTCAATTACTTAAATCGATCAAGACTTAATTTCCGTGTATCCTACTATGGTACAACATATGCACATATAGGAGACACTCCGCTGGGGTGCGAGTGGGACACATGAAGGGCACAACCAAGTTGCCATGGCACCACCGCCAAAAGGTTTAATCAATGACCCGCTCGCGCTCTCAAAAAAAAGAAAGAAAAAAGGGGAAGCGGGTGTTGTGTGTCTTACAACTTGAGTTTGAGTTGGTTATTTATGGAAATTGATAAGACAAAAGTCGTATGCCTAAACCCTTGGTTTTATGGTCTCTCATTTCCATACACTTTTTAAGTGCCTTGCCATGGCTACCAATAGGAAATATCAAAGCAAGGCAATCCTTAATTATATCTACACTCGTGTATCTTTTTATGAACAAAATATATTAGATATGTACGGGGGTATTCATGAGGACAATAAAAAGTGTGAAGAGATTGTGGGATCCATTTTTAGCTAGTAATTTCGAAATAAGATCTCTCATTTAGATAGCGGGGCTAATTACAGCATAAACCCATTCAATAACAAATTTATCAAAGAGAAAAACTATTTTTCCTATTCATTTCTAAACTAAATTTCAACTTGTAATTTCTCCGTTATATGAGTGTGTTTTTGCACCATTATAGATTATAAAATTCCAACTCATCTAATTAATTTAGCTCGTGTCCATATGTGTTGGTGTCACAGTTGATAACACCTGTAGCGCAACTTAAAATATTGCTTATCAATTCGCCATGTTTAGGTGTGTGAGGAAGGTCTATAAAAGCCTTTAAGCTAACTCAATTCAATTCAGTTTGCCAGAGTTAGCTGACCGTACAAGTGCCCAACGGTTTCCCGCTCCCAATACACAATTAATCTCAAAGGTATGCAAAAACTGAGAGCGAGCTTATACTGTGTATACCGAATTATATAGAAACTTAATTACTACACTGCACAGGTTTAATGACTGTTTTTTTTTTATTTAAAAGTTTTCAAGTGTGCAAAAATAATAGAAAATTAACAACAATGACTGGTACATTCTTAATTTCAGATGTCATACAAGGTTGAGGCTGTGCCAGATTCCTACGCCGCCTTGGGCGAGGGACCCCACTGGGATGTGGCCCGCCAGAGTCTGTACTACGTTGACCTGGAGTCGGCCGGCATTAACCGGTACGACTTCAAACAGAACAAAGTGTACAAGGCCAAGATCCAGGGGGAGGTGTTCGCCTCCTTCATCCTGCCCATTCAGAACAAGCCCCAGGAGTTTGCCGTGGGATGCACGCGTCGTGCCGTCGTCGTCCAATGGGATGGCACTTCGGCGGTGGCCAAGGTGGTGAGGACCCTCTTCGAGGTGCAGGCCGACCACAAGGACAATCGCATCAATGATGCCAAGACCGATCCCAATGGCCGCTTCTATGGCGGCACCATGGCCGACAGCGGCGACATCTTCAGCCAGTGGAAGGGCGAACTCTATAGCTGGCAGGCCGGCGGTCAGCCAAAGGTCCTGAAGGGAGCTGTGGGCATCTCCAATGGCTTGGCCTGGGACGCGAAGGCCAAGAAGTTCTACTTCATCGACACCAACAACAAGGAGGTGGAGGCCTACGATTACGACCAAAGCACTGGAGCTATCAGCAACCGAAAGGTCATATTCGATCTGAGGAAACTCCGTCCCGATGGTCCCTTGTTCCCCGATGGCATGACCGTGGACACGGATGGCAACATCTATGTGGCCACCTTCAACGGTGGCTCAATCTTCAAGGTCAACCCAAGGTGAGATACAACCCCGATTTTTGCACAAAAAGATGCATATTTAAAAGTTACTTTCGCCACAATAACAACAGCACTGGCAAACTTCTGCTGGAGATCAAGATTCCCACCACGCAAATCACCTCGGTGGCCTTTGGAGGGCCCAACTTGGATATTCTCTATGTGACGACAGCCGACAAGGTTAATCAGCCGAAGCCAGCTGGCACCCTCTTCCAGGTCACAGGCCTTAATGCCAAGGGCTATGCCGGCGTCGACCTGAAGGTCTAGTTAAGAAGTTACATGTACTATAGTTTTTAACCAAATTAGCAAGCGATTTGCTTGTAAATAAATGTGACAAAAATAATTAATTATTTAATACATTTTTATGGTTGATTAAAATTTATGTGCAAATTTGAAGTTATTGGAAAAGGACTTGAAACTGATTTTAATACCCAAAAAAATTATACACAAAACATAAGAAATAATTTGAATGTTAAAATCACTATTTTTTAAATTCCAAGTAGTAAGAGAATAGTTTATCTTGATGACCTTGTAAATATAAGGCTTAATAGATCGGCTTAATCCTATTTTTGCATAAAACTATTCATATAAAGACAAACAAATAAAATAAATATTTGACTTTGTAGGGGATGTGAAGGTGTCCCCTGGTTCCAACGCGAGATAAGTGAGAACCACTTCAGAATATGAATGTTTGTTGTGAAATTGATATATAGCAACGGTTGGTTATGCCCTTGGTCGCATTTTTGTAGGGCAAAGCGTATTCGATTAAATGGGAATTGCAGTGATTTCGCTAAAAACATCTGCTGTGGAGTGCCCTCAAGTGACATATTACTACTTAATTGGCTAAATAGATATCAGGAGATACGTGAATTGGGTCTGGGGGGCTCGTACTTCACATCTTGTATTTGTTGTTTTGTTTACGTTTCTATGGAAGATTTTTAAGCTGCAATCTAATCTCTGGAAATGTGCTAAATCACTTGGTCTCATAAATTTTAAATTAGTTTGCTCTCCAAAGAAAGAAGAAAGTGTGTGGGTGGTGAACTATGTATATTTGGTAATTCTTTTATAAACATTATATTTGGTATTTATTTTGGCCTTAAAACTAATCTTATTGACATAAACTTTTAAGGAGGTAAACCATAAATATTTCTATAGAGGATATTTGCTGTATTTTATTTAATCATCAGAAACTAGCTATTTAATACATTACAAATTAGACTTGAAACTCAGATATATATGGACTATAAATTCCATTAAAAAGATTGTATCAGAACAATTGCAATAAATTGCAGGCATTTGCTGCCAATAAATGAAATATTTAAAGCAATTGAAAAAAGGCAGAATATTGATTCCAAGTGAAATGTAAACAGAGGCCGGAAAAAGTTGTGGGCGAACAAGGAGGTTTGAGGGCAGGTCTCATCAAAAATACATATGTCTATAAAGGAGAAAACGAGAAATAAAGGGGGACGGAAACAGATCGTTTCGACAATTGTTTGCGCTGCACCCAAAACAACTGTCTCACGATATATATGGGTAATAAAAGATACATTTATCGAGATACAGAATCCATCCACATACGAGCATTGTTTGACAACACGAGAATGCCACACAGAGACAGAATCAAATACTACAGATACAGATACCCCGAGCACATATGGCAGCCATAAACATAAAGAAACACAAGAGTTGGGGCTGGACAAAAATGAAAAATGGAATCTGTGGGGACGGGAGGAGCGCTTCGCTGGAACCTGCCACTTAAACCGCAATCAGAAACGAAATTGATTTAAATTTGAAAATGTAAACAACACCCGACGACATGGAGGGCAGGAATAAGGCAAAAGCAGGGGCTGCAGCGTAATTGTATTATAAAACCAGAGGGAGAAACTGCCAGTTCATGACCGACTGTGGGCAGTGGTTATCTAATACATTTTAAGAGTTTAGTTGCATTTTATAGGGAATATTAAACCTATTTAACTTTATTAAATAGCAGTTAAGTCAATACAATTTCATTCTAGTTCAGTTCTTGTAAGGAGTAATATTTTAACCATAATTTCTTGTAAATAAAAATAAATTTACTCTGATTTGAACTTTTATAGTAGCACAGATACATCGCCCCCGAGTTGGGCATGTCATGTTTATGTTTTGTGCCTCACCCACTAGACACTTTTCTGACCAAAAAACCCACGCTAGAAAGCAAAACTGCCAAGCAGTGGAAAGTGTCAAACGATTTGATCGTCTAATTGAAAAAGAAAGCATGAGAAATATAAAGAAAATATTTAATATGCAGATGGAATTCTCCATTTAATCGATTAATAAAAATAATGCCAGGGAAAATCAATAAGAAACAACACAGATTTACAAGATATTACAACGATATGGAAATTAAATGATGGCACGAACTTTTATGGCTAACATAGGTTCGTATTTCGGTAATTCTTTGAAAATTCAAAGAAAATTGTTATACATTTTTACATGTCTCAATTGACCTTTGATGTTCATTTTTATGGTGTATGGTAAAAAAAACTAAAATATTAAGTTTTGTAAGTATGCTTGTATTTCTAGGATGTCTCTACAGATTTTTCCAGCACATTCGGCACGGAAAATGGGCAGGAAAACATAATAGCATAATAGCTTTGGGGAAAAGCCGAATGGACGGACATTTTGGGAGCTTTGCTTTTGCTTTTGCTTTTGTAGTCTGGTGCTGCTGCCGTTGTCTTTTTGTTAATGAAGCTTATGAGCAGTCGCAACTCAGTGAACTGCAACACAAACAACAACCACAGGCACAAGTGAAGCGTTGCAGTGCGCGGAAAACCGGGAGATGGAGCGACGAGAGCGAACCGCAAGCGGGCGGCAACAAAAGGAGAGCAGAGGAGCAGCGCCAGCCAGTCAATGGCTGCACCTGTAACCACCTGCCTGCCCTCCCAGCTCGGCTCGGCTCGGCTCGGCTCATCCCATCCCAACCCAGCCCGCTCAGGCCCCGAAAACGAGACAAAGCACAGTTACGCTCGGCTTTGGCGGTTGGCTCATTAATGTCTGACACGTTTGAGCGATCACCGCCACTGCAGAAACTCGAAAAAGATACAGATACCAATACTTCAACGGCCCCAAAAAACAACAAAAAAATGAATACAACTTTTGATTAACATTAAAAACGCATTTTTAATGGATATCTGATTCTGCAAGCACCGATTTCCGACTCAGATAAGTCGGTGGAAAAGAGAGAAACAGCGGAAAGGGTGCGACAAGTGCGGTAGCCAAGCAGAACTTAAAAAAATATAAACCCACTAAATGCTTCTGAAAACTGGTTTTATTTAATTTGCATGCCGGGTTTTTTAAATTAAGATAATAACAAAGGAATATGAGTATTACCTAAGTATTTTACTGTTTAATATGTCCTTTCAGTATTCAGTTTTAAACTTTATTTACTTGATCAGCTTTAATGAATTTTTCAAATAAAATAGTACTAGAATTTAAGCAACATTTACATTAATTTTAGCCTTTAAATAAGTTGGTATTTATTTATCTATTATTCATGAATCTTTGCTTCTTTAATGCAGTTTTTAGATATCATGCGGTTATTGGGGTATAACGTTAAAGAACCGTATAACACTTCTCATTGAGTAAGCTCTCCTTCTGATTTCCGATTCTAGTCGTAAACAGACGGCTAATGATTTCCAGAGTAACAATGAAATTATGCTAGCACCCCACCTGTACATATGTATCTGAGAAGCATGGTTCGCTTGGCCCAAGGGAGCACTGTGAAAATATGGATTGGGCGGGAATTACAAATGCAGATATGGCACGACTCAAGCCGCAAGTGCAGCGGAAGTGATCCATTACGAAAGTTCAGAACGGAAAGAGCGGGAGAGTGGGCCGCTTAAAAGAATGGATGGATGAAGGTGGAAGGAATATAGTAGAAAATATAATATTTTTATATTATTGTGTTTTTAAATTATTATTAATATTTAGCTGTCATCAAAAAATAATATTTATTGTTACTCTATAAATTGGCGTCAAGTATCTGTAAACTATTCGCGAATAAAAAAATATTTATTAAAAATAGAGTTGCCAAAAACATCAAATTACCGGTAATATTTACAAACCATTTTTAACTAGAATTTGCCATTAGTTATTTGTAAAGTTTACATTACCAGTCCCAATTAGTACAAATTATATAGGGTAAAATAGTAATAAAATTGTTAGTTTCTGGAGTACTAAACCGAACAATTAAGTTAAAGTTTTAAGGATTAAGTTTCTTAACTATCCTGGAAAGAAATTTGATTCTTCCAAAAATGAAAACGCAACGGTATAAATCGCGACATGTGTGATCCGCTACATTCACCTCCCCCCCACTACTCACCTTCTTGCTGAATGCGGCTGCCTCACGGGCCACGCCCACGCCGTCGGCAGAATGGGCGTGCGTCGACGGCGACGTTGCGTAGACGAAGAGCGGCAGCGAGCTGAAGTTCCGTTTGTCCTGGAAGCGGCGGCTGAAGAGCAACGGCTTGTGGCATGCCGCTGCTGACGCCAGCAGAGGCAGCAGCGTTGGCTGCGACGCCTCGATTGTTTTTGTTGTTACGCTGCTAACTGCAGATTCTTGGCTGGCCGTTGTTGTTGTTGTTACTGTTGGCGAGTCCGATGCGTTTGTTGTTGTTGTGTTTGTTGTTGGGGTCGCCATTGGCGTATCGCAATTTTTTTGTGTTATTGCCGCTTCTTCATCGTGTTCTTTGCTGACTGCCAATATTATTGTTGTTGCCTTTGTTGTTGGCATGACTACAAACACTACTATAAATTGTTATTTCGGTGATTTTCCCTGCACTTTCCTACGACTGCAGCTGCGATATCCTCCTCCATTTTGGTAGAAAAAACTTATCGGAAGGCACCACTCCCCGGAAATTAGTGATCAGCACTTGCACATTGTTTCCATTTTTTGGTTTGTTTTAGCGCAAAAAATATAATGTGTAAATTCTTGGATATCCGTAAGTGTGCGTGCCAGTGTGAGTGTGTAAAAATGCACACAAAAAAGGCCCAAAGCCGAAAGCGGGAGTGCGAGGGAGATGGCAGTAGGCAACTCGCTCGTGAGGCCACGGAAAAGGTAGAATATTGATTAAATCACTTGCACAATTGTTTGGCCAGCCGCAAAATGTGACAAAACACACACTAATATTAGGTAAATTACTTAATTAACAAGCACTTTTTGTTTAAAATATTTTGCAGACAGTGACAGTGGGACCGCGGCTAACATAGCCAGAATATACCAAGTGATGCCGGTATATACCAAGAAAATACCGAGCCCCTGGATTATGTTATCGATGAGCATGCCGAGCTATCATCGAAGCAGTGTTGGTAAACATTCAGAACGTCAGGGCTGCCAGATCATTGAAAGGAAATTCAAAAATGAAATCGCTTCGAAATCAATCCTGCAACTTAGTAGTCAGTCAGGGAAATTTCATGCGCACAGACCAGCAAAAGACCAAAATTGCGTAGTAAAAAATTCCGGCAGCCAGCAACACATCGTGTGCTACCAGTCAACACCAAATTGCAACGCTTCGTGCAACTAAAGGCAGAAATCCCACACATTTTTTTGCTGCCGGTTTCCTATCTCTTGTGGGTGTACCCTTTTCTGTGAGTTGTACATGTTCTATTTCTAATATGTTTCTAATAATGTTCTGTATACCAATTAATCTTTTAGGTCTCGACGTTGCCCCCCTGTCAAATACGAAGAAATCGATCTGGCCGCCTGGCGAAAGGAATATATGTGCACCGCTGACTGGCTTGCCTGCTCTGTTGAACTGCCGTTTTGCAACACCGTCACAACACACACACCAGTCATCTCGCTCGCGTACACTCCCTGCGTCCCAGAATTTTTCGACTGCGTTGCTGCTCGTAAGGTTGACTCGCTCGCACGCGCTGTGTAAAGGCCCCGCATTGATTGGGAAAAAATAATCATCACCGTAGTCTTCGTCGGGTCGCCGTTTATACTCGCAGTGCGCTGGTGCTGCTTTATTTCGAGACAAGGGACACAATCGAGAGAGCCATATTTTAAGCATCGAAAGTTCTTGAGGCGCAACGCAGCTTTTGTGTTTCGTTTTAGTTTCGGTTCTAAGAGAACAGAGGAAATAGCATAAAACCCCCGATTCTGTGCGAAGAACAAAAGAAATACGCGAGACACCAACACCACCACCAACCAACCAAACACACACACACAAACCCCAAATCAAATTTCAATCAGAAAATGGCGTTAAAAAGAATCAATAAGGTATGTGAACAAAAAAATTCTGCAGCTCTACGACAAAAAAGAAAAAACGATAAAAAGAGCGGAAATTGCGGGCAAGAAAATGATTGCAAAGATAGAGAAAAAATGTGAACAGACGAGTATTTTTCGGCTGAGAAAAATTTATGCAAGAAATGTGAAACGTAGGAACACGAAAAGGGCAGAGGAAGAATGGAATACAAGAAACGGCAACTAGAAACGTGAAAAAAGGCAGCAAAGGTTGGGATTAGCTGACATTTAACTATTAAGTTTCTAATTAGAAAGAGATTAGATATTTTTTGGAGAAAAGTCAGTGGAGAGGGTGTCGGTGGTGAAAAAGGGATCGAGCGAAGATGTGTGCGTGTGGTGGGCAAGGCAACGTGTGGTGCAGTCATCGTTTCCGTTACTTCTATACGTGATTGTGTGAGTGTGTGTGCGAAAGTGCAATGCAAATGTGCATTGTTTGTGTACAAGTACGGGTGCTTGCGTGTGTGTGCGTGCCGGGCACCTGGATGCATTAATGCAACTTATACGGCGGAGTTTCAAAGCTCTACGGGCGCTGTTACCCAATACACGCTGTACACCCATACACTAGCTCTTTCATACAAACACACCACGGCACAAGCATATATAGAGCCGCATGGCTGTGTGTGTGCCAGCGCCGCAGAAAGATCCAGCAAAAAATAAAACAGAGCAAAAGCAAGAAGCGTATAAAATTAACCTAACCCTACTTTTGCGCTGATAATTCAGAAATAGTGTAGCCCATCATATATACATATGTACATCCGTATATAAATGTATATACGTGTGTTATGCCGTGGTGTGCGTGTTTCGATAATTATTTTTAAAGTGTTTGCGCGTCGTTTGTCCTTGTCCAGTAATGTTTTTTTTTCCTTGGCCGCCATGAAACCTTTTTTGTTCTTAATTCTAACGCGTATTGAACTTAATTAATTTCCGACAACTTTTTAACGTTAGTAAAATTTACTAATATTTTGTAGTTGTGGAAATTTACTTGGCAAAATTGGATTTTTTCTTCGGCTTTGCAGCCGGTTATCATAGTCATACCCCCACAAACACAAACACGTTCGCGCACACACTCGCGCAAATACAAAGTCTCGCCATCGCTTCGCTTGCCAGCGACTGCCATCTCGCTCTTGCTTCATCACCGTCCGTTTGCCAGCGACAGCTGTGGCTTCTTTTTGGCTCTTTCTCGCAATGGGGCAGAGCCAAAGAGAGCTTCAGTGTGTGCGAGAGCTGATTTAGTGTTGCAAAATGCTCGAACGGCCGCTAGGGGCCCCCCAAAATAATTAGTTGTAAATTATAATTAAGCATAATTTACATATGAAATGAGCGGTGAACGGGGAAATTGTACATTGCGACTGAATGTGAATATGCATGTCATGTGTGGCGTATAAGTGTGTGTGCGTGGGGGTCTGCTGACTGTC
The DNA here is from genome assembly GCA_018904565.1 of Drosophila tsacasi. Lineage (NCBI taxonomy): Eukaryota > Metazoa > Arthropoda > Insecta > Diptera > Drosophilidae > Drosophila > Drosophila tsacasi. The sequence continues at coordinate 24,013 of JAEIHY010003803.1, forward strand.
TCGATGGTGCGGCCACAGCGCTGCTAACGCTAACTGCGGCGTCATGGCCATTGAGTTTTCATCCGTTTTCATTGTTTTTCCTTTATTATAAACTTTTTAAATTTCTTGCCAAAAGAAAACAGGAAATGGAAAAACGTCCCATTTAGTGATGGAGCTTTAAACTAAAACTAACAAATCACACACGCCCCCTTTTTGCGAAACTCCTCAAGGTTTTTTCTTGGCCTCATTTGCCCAAAAAAGAGAGAGTTTAAGAGCGAGAGAGCAACACTGCAGCACAGCCACACATGGCTTAAAAGCTGATCAGCCTCTCTTGAAGCTTGTACCTGTGTGTCTGTGTGTGTACGCGTTGGTTTTGTTTTTATTTCATTTATTTTATGAGTCATAAGGCCCTCACTCCAACACATCACAAAAAATGTTACAATTTCTTCTTGTAACTTATTTTTGCTCAACAGGTACAATTCCCGTCGTGGGCGCAAAAGAGGGAGATGGGGCGAAAAGAGGCAGAGGCATTTTTTTCGCGACGGCTATTTTTGTTGTTCTACTCAAATTTTGGGGTGCCGTTACAAACACACTCAAACACACACGCAAACATGTTCCTTGTTCTTTCCTTCTCCTTTCTCTCCACCCCTGAGCCGCTCTCTTGTTTTGTGCCCACCTTTCACAGCTCATCTCATTATTTGTTCCTCTTATTTTATTTTACGTTTTTGCCGGTTTACCTTACACCACATTCTCGCTCTCCCTGTGCGAGTGTGTTTGTGTGGGGCAGCTGTGATAACTGAAGATGGGCCAAGGGGGACAGAGGCAAAGAACATCAGCCGCTCAGCTGTGTGCGTGCAACAGAGATGGGTTGATGGGGCGGGGGGTGGACCAGAGGGAGACAGCGCCATTTGTGGACCGGGCCAACGAACTTGATTTTTCACGTCTCTTCACCTCGCTCTCTCTCGCACTCTGTCCTAACCCGAACTGTCGTATATCCGCATAAAAGTTTTTTTCGTCATATTTCTGTTTTTAAATTCAGCTTTTTAAAATTTACATTATTTGCACGCAGCACACACAGGGCATGGCGCGCAGGGAAATGGATATCCGTACATTTCAGAGCAAAACAAAAGAACCGACGGGTAGCAGTGAAAAACATGGTTTTTGACTATTTTCCCATTAGGGCACGTTTTTGGAAGTTCAGGAATTGGTCGAACGGTAAAAAAAAAAAACATTTCAAGCTTATATAAGCACAGGACATGACTGATAAGCATGGTGGTCATTTAATTAAAAAAATCAAAGTTGCTCATTTCTTAGTAGATGAATTACTTTGCGTACATTCTCATTTAATCCCATGCTTTTAATCTTAAATGATAAAACTAAGATACTTTCAAGGTAGATATAGAGATGAGATTAAGCTAAGAACTGTGAGCTGAGTGAAGGCTGTTGCGACTAAAACTTATGCCCTAGAAAGATAGAACAATTTAAATACCAGTGAAAACTGTAATACTAAATCGGGTTCATCTAAGGGAAAACTAATACCAGTGCTGTGTGCCAGCCCTTAATGAGTCACTTATCAAATGATTACACTTTCTACTCGTGATAAAGACATTCTTTTCAAATATGTCAAATGCGTAGGGTTTACTCATTCACCCATTTTAGTATTGGTATCTTGAGTCAATCATGTTAAGGTCTTTAAAAATTCAATTACTAACAATTTTCCTTTGTTTTACAGGAACTGCAAGATCTGGGCAGAGATCCACCTGCACAATGTTCAGCCGGACCAGTTGGAGATGACTGTAAGTATAGTGGATGTTATGTTTCAGCAATCGTGGCGATTTGTCATGAGTCAGCCTTATGCTGCGATTTTTCATTATTATTTCACCATAACATTCAAAAGAAGCAAGAAATGTTTGCCTTATCCTTCGTAGAAATGCAAAAATCTAACCTATTTTAAAATAAAAAGAGGTATAAAATATAGGACTCTATAATTAATATGCAATATATAATTGCAAGTTAAGACATTACAACTCCATTTGCTATATATAAAGTATGTGCCTTCTGATCACCACGTCATAGACTTCCAATCATGACTAGGCACTGTCCAAGAATATATGCAACCTATTTTTACTTTGTTTATTCGCATATTTGTATGTCTGTATGGCTAGTTTTCTCTTGCTCTTTCTATACCAATACCAGTTTTCTTTTTCGCAGAGTTTGAGATTATTTTCTTTATTTCGTGATAGCGACGGTCTTTGAACAGCTGATCGCCATCACTTGGTTCTGGCTTCAGAGTTTCGGAATCAAGTTTTGGATATTATTTAGTTACATTACCTCTCTAATGACGTCACATAAAAGTGAAATTTTGTAATTATATTGCCATTTGTAAAAGCCATGAAACAGAGAACTTTCTCCAAATAATATTATTCAACATATGAGAATATAATATTTAAAATATACAATCAAGAACGGGTTATAGTTGAAACACCATTGAAATGGTAGAAATCCTATCATAATAGAAACTGCCCATGTCTTTTGACTGACGTTTTGTTATATTAAATGAAATTCACAAAGAAAACATTCGCTTAATACGAGTAAATATCTAATATAATACATCTCCTTGTATAATTTTCCCGTATGTCTGCGGAAAAATGAACTCATTCAGGTTCCCATAAAGCAGTGAATAATGCTAATTATCGTCGTTTATTGATAATTGGCTGCAACCGAGCGATTTCACTCGATTTCTACTATCAGCATTTAATCGGACTCGCATTTAACAATTGTATATAGTCGTACGTGTACGTATGTACTAACGTAATCGGCTTGCTTCCGCAGTTGATATCGCTTTGGGTGAACATTCATACATTTGTATTATCATTATCCAAACGTTGCTACTTCGACAATTTCCAAACCCTTACTGAAAAGTTCTGTGAAAACCGGTAAAAGACAAACGAATAGAAAGCAAAGGGCGGGGTTGTGTTTTTGGATTTGTTGGTGTTCTTTTCGGTGTCAAATTTTCCCCAGAGTGTGGAATGACAACTCCCCAGTACTCTGTTCTCAGTGTTGTGGTTTTATTTGCCACTCTTGTGACTGCAGGATTAATCCATTGAAATCGTAGCACGGCACAAAAGAAGCCTTATGGTAGAATCTTGTTTGTTGAATCTAAATTGATTGATTGCTTAGAGCTAGGCAGTCTGATTTGCGATTTAGTGATGATTACTTTCAACGTTAACTTTAGTAAGGAAGCAAGGAAAATGTGGTATTTCAATTAGTATTTAATGAATAGTATTTTTGTAATTTGAATGTTCAAGAATATCGAATTTCTTGAATATATTTTGTATTAATTATACTTTTCTTCTCTGTATGTGTTTGTCGCCTGGCTCCCCATGGGGTATTTATCGCTTAGCTGTACCCAGAATATATCGATTATTGTTCTAAGTGGCATAATCATTGCTGCAGCCAAGAGATTACTTTCGTCTGGGCTCGGGCAAATAACAAAAATGCCATCGCATTCTTCCCTGCCCTTCAAGCGGCCTACTCCAACTGCAAATGGGCAAATGAAGGTTTCGTTTGTAATTATGGTCAGGGCAGCAGCTGGTGGCCGAAGGCCCAGTTCCCAGTTCTCAGTGCTCAGTTCTCAGTGTTCTCCAGAGAGAAGGGCACACAGAGGTAGAGGGCGAGAGCAGCGACATTGTGTGCGAGAGGGTTTCCCCAATCGTTTTCGTAAAGCTCCCCAGGATGACATTGACAGTAGCAGCGGCTCTGTTTTGGCCATGGTTCTGAGCCAACTGCTCTCTTTATACCCTGTTTATGGGGGAGTGCCAAGGTATATGCAATTTATATAAGAAACTTGAAAGGAACAAAAAGCAATACATAAACTACCCTTAGATAAGATCATTATATCCTCTATATGGAAAATTCCCTGTGTCGGTTTGGTGGCTATTCTCTAAATTCTTTATTAAAGATAGACCTGGGAGCAAAATTAAATTTAAATAGTTCAAGGACCCAAAAGACACCTGCGTGCCCATACATGTTTCAGTGCAATGCATAAGTACGTGAACAAATAATTAGATAGATTTTAATTTAATTTAATTCTGACATCTTCAAGGTTGGGTTGAAAGTAAAGGTACATTCACGAACAATATTCAAGTTTAATATATTATTTAATAATTCTGCTGATTTTCATGAAGTTATGGTTTAGTTATAGTTCCTTTTAGGCTTACGCCTTCTTTTATGCAACAACTCTATGGGTAGTGGGTACCTTTGATTCGAATAAATAGCTTTTCGTTTTTTTTTTTTTTTGTCGTGTCAAGGGAGAGAGCCAGTTGTTGGTGCTTTGGCTGCTTTTCTGTTGCTGACGTCGCTGCCAATTGTCGGTGCCAAGGCTCTTTGGCTGTTGGCATTGTTTGTTTTTGTTCTTCTGCGGAGGAAACGCCAAAGAGCGTGGCAATGCGACAGTGGCAGGGGGAGCGGCCACCGAGAGAGTGCTTGCTGCATTTATTTAGCCATGAACGAGTTGGGTGCATTCAAAGTACATGTATGTACAGTGAATACCTAGAAACGCACATGGACTTGTATATACGAAAAGATCTAGTCTCTTATTGTTAATTTCGGAACCTTTGAAACGAACTACAAAAATACAAAAGAACTTTGTAGGGCTCGAGAGTCTATAATTTAACTGGAATAAATTTCCAAAACTTTTCCAAGTGATTTATACAAATAAATAGTCATGATTTATTGTTAATGCAATAATTATGCTTACTGTTCATAGCGGACACCCACTGTATCCACATTTATTCAACTCCAGCATGGTTAACCCTATGCAAATCAAAGCAAACAAAAAACAAAAACGCTTCATTGCTTCATTTTTTATTTACTCTGCTCCTCCAACTCATTATCTTAAAGGCGTTCTTACACAAGTGTTTGATTAATGTATCTATTCCTCTTTTCTTACAGTATTTCACTGGCAAGCTACAATAATGGGCCCGGTAAGAGGAATATATAAAGTGAAACTGGATCTGTTTTCTCTTAATCTGTTTAACCTGAAAATCTTGACTAACCTCTGTAGTTTTATTTGCAGTGCAAGGCGAGATTGGTGTTCGATGTTGATGCAGATCATTGCTATAAATATATTAAATAGAGGATGTGATAAGAAAATAATAATGTAAAAAAGCTAGCCAGATTACTGAAAGGCAGATAGATGATGCCTCTGTTAATAGATTTCTCAGAAACCTTGTAAATAAATATTGATTAATGTGAAATTTTCAAAAACCACAGTTTTTTTTTAGAAATAATATCAATATTACATTTTGAATGTGTATCTTTTTCAAGTAAATAGAAATTGATTTAAAAAAGCTAAAATATTAATGACAAACCCTAGTAAACTAATTTAATTTGTAATTTAAAATATAATTGTTGAAGTTAGACTCAGACAGAGGTCTAATAAATTAGTAAGCTTAAATCAAACGTTATATATGACATGCATTACCAAAAAACAGAACCCAGTCTCCACCTTGCTACCTATACAAAAATAAAACTATAGAAATAGGCTTATTATTTTTTTTTTCGTCTGTACTAATTGTGAATTTCTTTTCTTTTAGCCGGACAGCCCTTATCAAGGAGGTGTATTCTTCTTAACTATACATTTTCCAACAGACTATCCCTTTAAACCACCAAAAGTGGCTTTTACAACGCGCATATACCATCCAAACATTAACAGCAATGGATCGATTTGTCTCGATATATTAAGATCTCAGTGGTCGCCAGCATTAACAATTTCAAAAGGTAAGCAATCAGCTTTGAATTTTCTATTACAAAATGGAGTTAAAAAATAACCAATATCATTTTCCTTTGCAGTTTTATTATCAATTTGCTCTCTACTCTGTGATCCCAATCCAGACGATCCGCTTGTCCCAGAAATTGCCAGAATATATAAAACTGATCGGGAAAAATACAATGAGCTGGCACGAGAGTGGACTAGGAAGTATGCTATGTGATGCGTTCCAGATTGCAGCAACAGTCCAACAGAAGAATCAGCAAATTCAACATCTACAACAACAACAACAGCAACAACAGCAGCAGCAGCAGTTAAAGCAAAAGCAACAGCAACCACAACAACAGAAACAGTAAAAGCAACAACAACATCAACAACAGTTTACATCAATAGTCAGCAAAAGAAGAGGAAGAGGGGCTGCAGTCGCCGCCGCGGCATCATTGTTAATGGCATTAACAACAATATCAGCAGGAGCTGCTGCAGCAGCAACCACATTATCACCAACAATCGAAGCAGCAGCAGCCGCAACACCAACACCGATAACTGCATCTGCAGCAGCAATAAGATCAGCAGCTGCCAACGCCATCGTTGCCGCCGACGTTCCTGCCGCAGCCATCAGCTCCGGTTCGAGCGACGCAGCAACAGCAGCAGCGGGCGGTACTGCATCCAGCAAATAGCAAAAGCAACCGCCGGCGGACCGATGCAGCAGCAGCAGCAGCAACAACAGCAGCAGCAGCAGCCGCAGCAGCAGCTATAGCTAGAGCAATAGCAACAATTGGCGGATTGGTGGCGGACTGGAAAAATGTGTGTGTTTGAACCGAACCGAAACAGAACAGCATAAACGGAAATAATTTAATAATAATTACTAAATGAAAAATTATGTAAGCATTAAACATTAAAAGCTAGACAGCTACCAACAACAGCATCAACACATAATAAGTTTAAATACAAAGAAAAACAAAACTACAAATAAAAAATCAGCTGGAAAAATTATTATTATTATATTATATTTAATGAACCGGAAAAATAAAAATTGCAAAAATTCAATTTAACATCAAGCGGTGAATTGAACAGTGAAGAAAGGTAAGACTTTCTATCACTTGAAGTCGTTTTGTAATTGCTGATCAGGCTCTTGGCTAGGCTTGAAATTATTTGTAAAAGTACATTTCCAGAAATGTGTTCCACTTTATTGTTGGTGTATTTAAGCGCGTTCCTTGCAAAGGAATTGAATTTCTTGATTTCTGTTTAACATTACAAATGATGCTGGAAGGTACTTTTTATTTAAAATATTTATTATTTGAAATTGTAAAAGTACATTTCGCAAATTGTGGTTCACTTTACCTTATTATTGTTCCCTATTGAAATTTCTTATGTATTGTGTGTTTAACATTTCAATTTACGCTTAAAGGAACTTTTCATTTAAGATGTTTATTACTTGTGGTTAAGAACTGTAAAAACCGTCGAACAAAATCCGACAAAATCAGGGCTTGTTCAGATTACTCAAATAATTATACTGCTGTAAAGATCTGGAAAGAGTTTCTTGATAATTTTGTATAAGGCAATGCAGCTCATCTTACCCGAATATGTATATGTTTGTATATATTCCGAGGGCACCGCAATTTTTAAGTGGCCAACATCATCAAGTGGACTTTGAAATGTGCCGCTAAGACGAGAGCTTTTGTGGCTAATATCTATCTTATATAGCCATGACAATGTCAAGTGACAACAGCTTTCTTAGGTCAATAAAGAAACTTTCAAATGGCCGCCTCTGCTGGGATCCAAAGAGAGTTAAAGTGGCTAAAATACAACACTTTTTAAAGTCGGTCAATACGAAGGTCATTGGGCTGCTGACGTCGCGAGGTAAACAATATTTAATGTTGTGAAAACGAACATAAAAGTAGTAGTGTAGTTATGATGATTCTTGTTCTTGTAATATACATAAGAGTAAGAAATTAACTTTATTTTTGTGGTAATATTCATAAGAGTCGGATAACTTTTTTTCAACAATGATATAAGGCTTAACTGTTATAATTAATACTGGGTCTTATATGACATGCTGATATGTCTACGCCATTATTCACAAGTACTCGGAGTTCCACCGTATCCCGTAGGTCATCATGAAAAGGTTTGCCAAATTGCTGTTTAGCAATCGGCATTTAATTGCCGCGGACGACGGCAGCTGCTTGATGGAAGGAAGGTGGCAGCTGGAAAATGTCAAATCCGAAAACGCTCACCAGTGCCCATTTCTATTTTCTTTCTTTTGTTTAGTTTTTTTTAAAGGTTAGCCTCAACAGTAACCAAAATTGAGTCTCAAAATATTGTAATATTCCTAATTATCCAAATTATTCCAACATTGCTTAGCTTTCTAAGTCCACTTTCTCAATGCTGGCGTAATTTTTTCTAACAGAAAAACTAACAAGTGTATTTAAAAAGTTTCTTAATTTTCAGGAGCTCATTTTTCAATGTGGGGTAAAAATAGAAAACAAATATTTGTGGAGTTAACATTTTTCAAATTAAGAATCTTGGAAGAAAAGTATTTATATTTATATAAATTATGTCATTTTTGGTTTTATTTCTCCAAGGAGAGGATTCAATGTAGAGTTATAATTTGCCGAATAGCCAACAAAGATATTAATTGTTTAGTAGTTTATCAAATCGACAGAACAATTAACCGCCTTCATACTAAATGGTTTTTCTTTAATGTTAATTAAATATTAGCCTTAACTAGACTAGAAAGCAGAGCTTAGAGAAGGTAAATAATTTAATTTAATGTAGGGAAAATTATTTTGGCCTATTATTTAATTTATACAGAAGGCCTTTAAAGGGGGCCCAAATAATTAATTTAATTCAGACATTAGCTTAGCTTTGGAATATAAAACGAGTTTGTTATGATGTACCTAACTCTGCCTGATTATATTTATTATTTAATTTATGCATTTTCAAGCTTAAATAATAATTTCCTGATTAAAAGTTGCATTTATAAGCATCTTTAAAATATTCCCCTTAGATAAAGCTTATTTTAAAACCTTTTTCAACAACTCAATTTAGAAAGCTTTTAAGAAAGGCCTGCAGCTCAGATCCACTCTTTAGACCCCTGTTCAACACCTCTCTTAACTTAATCCGAAGTGCAATGACAAGTGAAATTTAAATTGTAAATATCCAGGAAGTGCTTCAGCAGATGTCGCGCAGTGTAAGATCACCGATGGCGGCAACGGCCACAGCATGCTAAATTAGTATTTAATCAATTCAAAAGAGTCAATTAAAACACAAACAGCCATGCGCGCGGAGCTTTTTCGCGATCGCTCTCTTAGGGGCTCTCTTCAGTGCGGATTGGAGCTATCTCTTTTGACGCCAGGGCAATGGGGCCCGGTGGGGCCTGCGCGAGCAATATTCAGTTGGTATTTTTGCCGCGTTGTGAGGTGTTCGCGAGAACTTCTCAGCCCTCGAAGTGAAATTGCGATCCGCGCAGAAAGCCAAGTAAATCAAAATCAATTGAAGGTTATCCGGACAGAGCGATCGATCCGAAACATTAATTAATAAAACTGCAATTGTGCGCAGGGCACGTGCTGTGCGAAAGCGGCTGCTCCTCGCTGGGCGATTGACCTGGAAAACTTTTAGAAATTTTGGTTATGCAAACACGGGAACGCTTCGGTGCGAGAGAAATGTGTGTGCTATAAAAAAACATAAACCGAAAATTGCAGTCGTGGAAATGGATGCCTCTTGCTTGGCACACTGAGAGAAATCTGATTAGTTTTGCCTTACAAAATACTTGGATTATCGTTTTCACAGCTTAAGCCAACTTAATAATGAATTTAGTGCATTTCTCATTAAAAAAAACTCCAGAAAACCGATGCAGAATATTGTATTTTAATTAAATTAATTAGTATTTACATTATTCATTTAAAAAGTGGTTTCATCATTATATTTTTTAAAGAAGTCTTTGAAAATTTTCAGCACCGCACAAAAATAGTTTGCTTTTGAGACCTTTTTAGGAAAAGGTTTCTTCTAGCGATAATCGAATCGATTAAGCTTCGAAGACAGTCCCAAAGATTGAGAGCCGCGAAAGAGGGGCTTTCGAGAGATAGAGAGTGAAGCACTCTTTCTTTGTTCGCTCCAACATGGCAACACGCTCCCCACTTGGCACCACTCAAGCTGCCTTTTGTTTGGGGAACCTCGTCGGGCTTTTCGCACTCTTCTGTGAAATAGAAAGGGGGATCGTGGATATGGCAATTGGCGCCTAAAAACATATATTTATCATGCTCTCACGATCTCTAACCGAGCTGTAAATTCTGTAAATTCCAACCCACCAGGCTCCTAAGTCGCCATGAGTCCGCGTCCCCGAGAGATCCTCGCCGAATCGGAGCTATCGGTTGAGTCTTCCACCTGCTACCTGCGGAAATCTGGACAGGATTCAGCTGATGATAAGTGGGTGAGTGTGATAAATGGTTTTCATAATGTAAGGTTACTAGGTGCTCTATATAGCGGCGCTTGGTCAAACCTAATTCATGCAAATATTTTAATTATTCTTAACCTGTGCGTGAGGTGGAAGGTCTCGGAATTTCAAAGTGATTCTGCGGGGTATTATTCTTTTTTTTATATACATATTCATAGAAAACAAAATGTTTCGTTAAATTACTAAAAAGAAAGTTGAAGTTTTAAGGAAATCAAATATTTTCATGTTTCCAGTATTTTGTTTATTGAAACATGTACGGGTGCTACATACACCTGAGTCCAAAAAAACAAGCAGACCAGTTTGTTTCAAGTCTCATAAAACTTTTTTAATAAACTTAATGAAAAATCCAGTTTATTTTTAATTTCCGACTTTACCCTAGATACAAAAATAACTAACAAGAGAGTTTTTCATTGAAAAATTAAAGACTGCGATCGATTTCTAAAAAGGTGTCCGAAATTAGACTTTACAAGTTTATTCCGCACACCAACAAACAAAAATGTAGACTTTTTAACCTTAAAAAATGCATTGAAAGTTTTTATGAGCTTAAAATAAATTTTAAATATGAAAGCATTTAAAAAAATACGCATTTTCTCGTTAAAAACTTGTTATTGCTCCTAAAAGTATATTTTTCCAAACATAAATAGTACTCATGCTTTCTGAATCTATGTGAAAAAATTTAAAAAATTATAGCCACAACCATTTAATATTAATGAATACTGCTATTTACTATTTAAATAAATATCAAATAAATTGAATAAAGGGCATCGATTTAAAATCGCTCAAAAATGGCTCAGAAATAAATGTGTTATTTTAAAGGGGTCAAAGGTCTAAACAATTTATTCATTTCAAATCATTTCAAAATATCTTAGAATTATTAGATGTATTACCCACAGGTCTTAAATTGAATGTAAACGTGTTATTTTAAATGTGGAGATCCACAGTAACTATGGCAACTCTAAAATCTCGGCTTGATTTTAATTTGATTTTCAATAAGTCCGTACTATAACCTATCTCATCGGTTGCCGACTAGCACGTGCATCTCGGCATCATATTCAATCAGAGCTGTCAAACGAAAAGCGGAACCGAGAGCTCACGGATAACCTTAACCGAAAAGTGGCAGAGTCCGCGATTTTGACTACCGTCCCCAGGGCTAGCGATAGCTTTAGCTGACGTAGATCTCCCCGAATGGAGCCAAGGTCAAGTTGGGCTTATTTGTAACCGATTAGAGCTTGCCACACCGATATCTTGTTATGCATTATGTTTACACACGGCCGGCATTGCGTGTGGGGGGCATTGCGAAAGTTGGCACGCGGAATTCCTGAAGTTCAACGAAAGGGGAAACTGGTTTTTTGTCTGATTTGTCAGATTTTCAGATCTCCCGAATTCGGTTTTTATTCATGCCTCCCGCGAGGGCGTCATTGCCATTGATCTCGTGTAAACAAATAATAATGCGAATCAAAAAGAGAAGCTTCGGGAGCTCTGCGAATTATGCAATTAATGTTTACAAATGGTTCTCAATGTGCGATGGATCGTCAACTCGATTGCTTATATAATATGGGGGGCTTGTCCATCCATCGATCATAATTATGGGTACACTGGAAAACTTAACAGGGCAAAAGATCTTACGAAAACAAGAATTTTAACGAGGTAGAATACATTTATTAATTACCAATTTGAAATGTCTGTTGTCGATATTTTTATACCCTTGCCAGGGTTTTATAATTTTAGTTAGAAGTTTGCAACGCAGTAAAGGAGACATTTCCGACCCAATAAATTGTATATATTCTTGATAAGGATCAACAGCCGAGTCGATCTAGCCATGCCCGTCTGTCCGTTTCTACGTTTCATATAATTTGAGACATTGATATTTGATAATATTTAAGAATTTCGGTTTTAATTGTATGCAAATCGGATTATATCATATAACTGACATAGAAACGACCGAAAAATGTAGAGAACAAAAGTGAGCTTAGTTTATTTTCAACATATTTTCATTAATTAAAGGCATGGGTATTTTGTAAATAAGCTTGCTTTTCATCCTCCAATATATACTATGTCACAAAGTCTAAAATAATCACATTTATATTTTATCAATGAATATAAAATCACATATTTTCTCTTAGTGTACTCGATAATCAACCTGACTTGACCAAAAAAATATAAAAACAGGCCTTCTCTTGCACAAGAAGCGAAAGCTCCCATCAGCCACGAAATTTCGCATAATTTCAGCATAACTGTCGCCCGAAAAATCGGCCTACCCGTGGAAAGAGATTGCACAGCTCTTTTCGGACTCTCCCAAAAAAAAATATACAAATACGAAAAACACTCTGCAATCGAAATGAGCGGCTGCTGCGAAAGCTTTTCGAGGGCGAAAAGCTTTTCCGATTCACATCATTGGATCTTGGGGATTTTCAGTTGCCAGTTGCCAGCCAGTTAGCAAGCCAACGGTTTGCCTTCAATTTCGCGCTCAGTTGAGATACTGGAAATATAATAAAAACCAATCAAGGAGCCGTGAAATATCTGTTTAAAAACATGATACATTTCATGTTTGTTTTTGAGAAAACCGAATAAAGAAATAACAAAGACAACACATTACAGAGATATATTTTTAGTGACCTCCTTAAAAATAACATTCCATTAAAGCATTGACTAAGTGTGATCTGGTGTTAAATCTCATTGATAAAATGGAAACCACCATTGTTACCACAACGACAACCACCGAATTGAAATGCATTATTCGAGGCAGCAAAAAGAAAGACGTAAGCTCGGGTTCCTAACTCTCGAAAACCGAAAGTTAAACAAATCCACGATTGGGAAACTGCTTGCGTCAATGGCAACAATTAATGGGTGTCACATCCTGTTTATCGAAGGCATTCCATTATATTAACTAAATAAAATGGGTTCCTAAAAGTCGGGAACTTTTGTATCGCCAATATTTGCTAGTGCACAAAGTTCAGTTGTTATATAACTCGTGCCTTTTATCTTTACAAAATCAACGATAGGTTTTACTTTGTGTTAAAGTTTAGTTCAGGAGATTTTGTAATTTTCTTATTATGTGTTTTACGTATTTTATACTTATATTCCGGGTGAAGTAACTTTTGTTTATATTTATTTTGTATAATATTTTTCCGGTTAAACATTTGAAAAGTGTGAAACGTGTAAGTAGCTAGAAAAAACACTTATTGACAATTAATGACAAATAGGAAGCTAAATGCTTAGTAAACCAAACCTTTTAACATTTTGTTGATTCTATAAGCAATTGTTTAACGATTTCTCTTTATTATGTTTTGAGCTTAATTTAAAAATGTTTTGGAATCAACTTTCTTTTCATTTTACCTTAAAAATAAATTGGTTATATAATTTAGACTCTCGAAAAAAAGTTCCTTTGTATTAAGTAACTAACATAAAATGCTTAAATATGTTTAATTTACATGAATATAAAAATAAACAACTGATAAAGCCCACAAAAACGTTATTAGCAATATTTAAAATCCACCTTTAAGGGTAGGAAAAATACTTCATAAATATAATTAATAATATAATATCATTAATAACCATTTAAACTTTGGCTTGACTTGAACATGTGACTAAATAGATATTTATTTTAATAGGCAAACGACTTTTATAAATTTCTATAAATTATGCTTTTTTTTCTCAATTTAAACAAAAGAGACAACCTGACCTATGGGGCACAATTGCATATTATTTCCATAAAAGGTTGGAAAAAAAATCCAGAGAAAATATATATGTATGGCTCAAAATTGTAAACAAAACGTCATAGAAAATAGACTTGAATAGAGCACTTGCACTTGCACTTGCACTTGCACTCACTCCCACCACAATCTGTTGTTGTAATTGTTGGTGTTGTTGTTATGCATTGCAATTCGAAGCTGGATAAACAAATTATAGTCAAGCCCCCTTTTGCAGTTGATGTTGTTGTTATTGCTATGGCAAATTGTTTATGCGGCTATTAGTTTGTTATTATTGCATTTATTGCAAGCTCGCTTGCTTTGGCGTAAACAGAAAACTCACACCGAAACAACAATAAACTGCAATAGCCAGGAAGAACCAGAAGAAATGATAATAATAAAATCAAGCAGACAAATCAATTTTTTCAGACTGCAAGTTGGCTAAAAATATATGTACAAGAGAAACCGGCCAGTTGCCAACGTCTGTCTATAAGGCGGAAGAATCTCTGTGTGTCTTTGTGCTCGTCCTCAATTCAAATTAGTTTTAAACCTTTGCAGCTGCTACTAATCGACATTTATTATTATTTAACCTTTTCTCTAATTTGCTTCTCAACAGATCGATGGCCAACTGGTTGCGGACACCGCCACGGACGCCGCGCATCAATTTCCGTCCAACGAGGAGCCCAATATTCTGGGGCATGGACCCAACTACGACGAGAAGTTGTCCAAATTCAAATGGCTCTGCAATTTCGATGATGTGAGTTAACCACCGGAGCCAAGTGTCAGTCTTGGGGGTCAGCAATTCGGCGTCAATTGTCGCACACTGAATTTTAATTGATCGCAAATTGTATTTGGCGAATTGACAAAAAAAGAGTAGAATAGCAATCAGGGCTAAATGCGGGTTCAAAGCTTACAGAATAAATACAAATATTATGGTTGTATTTAGATGACTTTATCACTCTATACAATTGATCGTTGAAAAAGTTTTTTGTTAAGCCTAAAATTGGTTAGGTATTTAATAATACAAGTTCAATATTTCAGGTAAAAGTTGAGTTTTATAATTATGAATTAAGAGATCTTGACCTGAAATATTTTTTTTAATAATTTGTTTTCATTAAATAAATTGTATCATTTCTTTTTAATGGGATTAAATGATGATAATGATGAGGTTTTTTTTTTTGTAAGAATATTTTGTAATCTGTTTATGCGTCTGTCTTGAAATGAGTTTTAATTTTTATTTTATTGCTTAATAAGTTTTCTTGTTTTAATATATATTGTACTATGTATATCGTAAAAGAACTTAAGAAATAATTTATTTATTCATATAAAAGAGAAATTAAATCAAAACGTGCCATCGCCGTAAGGTTAACTTTGACTTGTATTGTTATCGCTTATGTGCTCAACTAATTCACGATCACTACTTGTAAATAAATGGTTAAAACGCCGAAATATGTGAAATCCGCCATGGCGGTCGAGTTGCCAGCAATTGCAAAATAATACAATTAGACAAACCCAAAGAAATGCCAACTGAATCAAGGTCGGCCAGCCAGCCAGCCCAGCAAACAAACGAAACAAAACACAAAAAGCTCAACGGGCAGCATTAAATATTTGGATAGAGGCAAAATAAAAAGAAGGTACTGTTCAGTTACATGTCTGTAGAAAAGCCCCAAGGTAACGCTCCCGAATTTCGCTTTTGTTTGAAATCGAGGCAGATCGTATTGAGTTAAATTACTGGGAAATTTCGAACCAGTTCAGCGTAGAGACGACTTGATTCAGTTCAGCTCACTCTCAACACAACGGTTTTTATTTCGGGCGGGTTGGCAAGTAATTTGAAACCAGATTTAAACTGGGCTTATAATAATAACTGCTTCCGAATAAAGATTGCTTTGAAACGCACAGATAAAAATGATTGCACTATTACCATTTCGGTTTCTTAACGTCAAGTTCTACTTAAAGCTTAGGCTTTATTTTTGATATACTTATAGGGTAAGCCTTTAATAACAAGATGAGTAACGCCAAGAGCTCTATTTGCCCTCCAATTTTTCCTACTGCCTCAAAAATTGACTTGAGTCTTTTATTAAATGTTGTCTAAAACCCAAAGAGAGAGAGTCCTGGTGGTGTTTTTCTCAATCAGAAACGCCAACATACCCGTTTCCTTGATCTGTGAAACCGTCGCTAACCATTAAAATGTATTGTCGTTATGCATTTAATTATTTTTCAGTTCTTTAGTAAAAAATCAGAGGAAGACATTACAGATTGTCTGTTCACCTGTCTGCCCGTTTAAATTATTAAATTTTACTGATTATGACAGCTAAAACATGTAATAAAATTCGTATATTTTCTAGCTTGTTTCACTTTGAGTAGTGTGCCCATAAGCTAGAAATATATTAACTCAATATAGAGTAAATAGATATGTATCACACTTGCGTGTTTATGATTAAAAAAAAAAAAGAATAAGAATGAAAAACATGCCAGTTATCAGACATTCAAGTTGCAACCTACTCTACTCTACTATATATCCTTGGTTTTGATTTATTTTTATCATTTCTATGTAAGTTTCAGAACTTAGAGGAAAACATTTTAAGTAATCGTTCCGGAGATTTTTTGTTTACAAAGTAACGAAAAACATTTAAAGAAATATACTGAATAGATTAATAAAATATTCAACAATTTATTCATAATACTTATCTCATTTAAATTTATCAACAAAACAAATGTTTCCCAACTTATGTATTTTTAATTAAAGAAAATAAAAAACTTTTTTCGCTTTTTATTGGGCTTATGCCAGGCGAAAAGGCAGAAAGGTTTCCTCCGTTTGGTTTTGGCCTTTTCAATTTTATTCCGCCCCTTTGGTTTTATTCTCAATGCTGCGCATTCAATTTGCATGTCGTATTGGCTTTGGGAGCACACATGAAATGAATTTATTTGGAATGTTTATTCAATTGTTTTTTGTGATTTTCTTTGTTTCAATGTAGGCCCCCAGCCATTTGAAGTTCAATCCGTACATCCGCCGCGGTTACCGCACATTCCTATCCAACAAGTTGTGCCTGCAGAGCATTTTCTGGTGGACCAATGAGACGGTGAGTAAATATGGGAATTCCCAAAAGTCATTACTAAGAAACCCCTTTTTTACAGATCAATATCTGGAGTCATCTGGCCGGCTGCATCCTGTTCATCGGCCTGACGATCTTCGACCTGCAATTTCTGCGCATCCACGCCTCGCTGAGCGACCAAGTGCTAGTCGTCTGCCTGCTAGTCTGCTTCTGCCTCTGCATGCTGATGTCGGCAATTTACCACATATTCTCTTGCAAGTCGGAGGAGCACTATGAGCTCTTCCTGTCCGTCGACTTCCTGGGCATCTCGCTCTCGCTGGTGGCCATCTACATCAGCGGCATGTATTATGCCTTCTGGTGCCACACCTTCCTGCGCACCCTGTACTCCACGATCGCCCTGGGCATGTTCGCGCTGGCCATCGCCGTCCAGATACCCCGGCTGAATGTATCGATGAACGGCAAGGTGGCGGTGCTGCTGCTGTGGTCCGCCTATGGCATCATCCCGCTCGGCCACTGGGCGGTGGCGATGGGTGGCCTGGAGAACGAGCTAGTAAGGGTGAGTTTGATTAACGAAATATTATTAAATAAAAAATATCCTATAAATCGAATTCCCTTCAATTTACAGCTCATGGTGCCCCGCATCGTGGTCATGTACTTGCTCTGCCTCATCGCGTTCGTCTTCTACGCGGCCAAGATCCCCGAGCGCTGGTTCACCGGCAAGGTGGACTTTGTGGGACACTCGCACAACTGGTGGCACCTGATCATCGTAGCCGCCTTCTACCACTGGCACAACACTGGCCTGGTCTACGCCGAGTACCGCCTGAACAATGGATGCAGTGCTCCGGTCCTCTCCTGAGAAGTGTCATACGTAATCGAGGCGGAAACGGAAATGAAAGCGGATAGGGATGAGGATGAGGATTAGGATGCGGAACTGGGACTCTAGTAGACTCTAGCCTAGTGTAAATAGCTTTTGGGCACTCTTTATCCGCTATTAACTAATATTTAGTTGTAGTTGTTGACCGATATGATTAATTTATGTGTAATTTACCACTTAGTTAGGGTTTCGTGTTAGTCTATCCAAAGAGTTGGCTTCACCTTCACACGGATCCATGCGGAAGTATGTATGAAAAGGAATGGATTACATTTTGCTAACGTTGTCTTCAAAATTCATTTCATTTTAATATAAAGAAATCTATATGGAATTGCATGTGTCTTGAGCTGAAGCTGTGTTAGTCTTGTTGACTCGATTTTTACAAAATACTTTAAATTGCAAATACAAAATATCAGAAGTACAAAACAAGATGGATTGGATTTTAAATGGGTGTGTGGAACAGTGATGCCAATATTTTTTCACAAAAACAGGACAGATTTGAAAAAAAAAAATAGGGAAA
>JAEIHY010003813.1:0-19484 GCA_018904565.1 Drosophila tsacasi
CGTCTATGTTTTTAAGAATGCTATGTTTCAAATGGGCTATAGTCGGACAATAGTTGAGGAGACATATTATATATTATTTTTGATGTAATATTCATTTAGTTTTTATTACTCTAAACACATTTCTTGTCTCAAGATTACGTCCCAATTTTTCACTCTCACACCAACTAAATTTCGTTGCAGGGCAGCCAATCAATTATGGCTATAACTGGCAGTAAAAAGGGAAAACCATAAAAATCTTATCTCCCAGCCAATAACGTGGCAGATGGATGGATGGATGGATGGATGCCTCAAACGAGTGGGACAAACCGCATGCATCGAAATCTGTTATTAGCGGCCATATCAAAAAATGATTAGCGGAGCCGCCGAGCCAAAGCGTTGGCCGTCGATGGTGTTGGCCCGAATGGAGGAGAAACATAACAAACGATGAAGACGGACGGGCTTGGTTGGCTGCATCCAGAGGACGGAGACTGATTATAGACTTTAAGGTGTAACCGGGGAGAGAAAACTACATAACACTAATTTCATTTTAAACGAACAGTAACGTTGCCGTGCATATAATTTAAATAATTGCATAGGCGCTGCGTATGGCCGGCTATTGATGATGTTATCATGTTGTGTTCGCATACAGTGCACACTTATACTTAGTCGCTGTCTTACAATCTTATCTACAATTTCCGTTGGCAGCTGCTGCTGGTGGTAGTCGACGCGGCTGGTTCCCCTTAATTACAATGTATCGCTTAATGGGCCACACTTTGCTGCCGGCAGGCTCTTTTCTCCCCCCCAACATTGTCTTCGTGCGAGTGCTTTCCTGATTATTGGGTATTCAAGGAAACGGGTGTGTGGGGCATGTTCATTTTAATCCACTGATAAAACAATTTACTCTTCCATCGGGCCAGCACTCGCCGTTTCTCTTCTTAAATTATGGTTACAAAATTTTATGAAGCCATTTATATCACTCACAAGATGCACCGCCTATAGCAGGCAGCATAATCGATTCGTCGCACCATATACTCAGCTCCTTCGCCCTGTTTTCATACCTCCATTTCAGTACTTGTTTTCAATTTGTGGCTGAAAACAGAAAACGCAATCGCAGATGAGGGTAACCACTAAGTTATGTAATTACTGTTTACTTGTCCATACTAAGGAATTAAATAATTATAAAAATTAGCCGGTTCCCTTGCATTTTCCAGCGCCATAAAGTTAAGTTATTTTTATCGAAATATATTAAAATAAATGCAAGTTTCTGGGTAATTTTACCACAACAACATATAGACAACTCATTTTATGTATGTATTTCTTTATATTCATCTAGATAATGTTTGTAAAAATATAGGGCAGAAGCCCAAGAGCTTACGTATGAAAGGTGCATATTACCTTTTGTGACTCGCTGCTGATCTTTACTTAAACAGAAAATAAGAACCCGGTAAACCCCTTTAAAATAAAAATATATACAATTTTAATAAAATGTATATGTTTATCAATAAACAGTTTTTATATATTTTTAAATATACAGTCAACATTAGTCGAGTCAAATGAATTTGCGATGAGGTGCCCAAAAATTCTTAAGTCTGGATTCTGGGGCAGGATTGTTTGAGTAAGGTGGAAAGTTTGATCCTCATATATTTGGTAACCGATTGAAAAACCTTGCTTTAATGATCTGAATGATCTTCGCATTAAGTAAAGTTTAAAATTATCTCTAGGAATTCTGGACACTGCCTCATAATCATTCAATAAAAATATAATACATTTTTTTCCTATTTAATGTTTTTTGATTCCGTTTTTTTTTGTCAATCCAAATATTATATAGTATTTGGTTCAGGAAAACCTAAGACAAGTATAAAAAAATGTTGCCTGCAAATCAGAGATCATGTGTTGGCCTTATAAATTTTTTTCGTCATTAATACTTTTTTATGCGCCGGCATTCAACTTCCACTGGAACCCCCACTTCCCTAAATGACTCTCCTGGGTTATGGTAAGTGATTAGCTCGAAAGAAAAATTACGGGGGAAACAAAAAACAACAACGAAAAATGTGGTGAAAAAACGAGACGTGTGCAATTTTTATTTACCAACACTTGAGCGCGGCTAACACAAATTTAACACTGGCCGCCGCCAATGTAGCCATCAGGCGGCATGCAATGCTCGACTAACGAGCAAAAACAACGGCAAGAGCGGCCTGAGTAACTGAAACATGGAAACTACCAAACTGCCTTCTCGTGGTAATCAATTTTAAAATTTATGACAAAATTTGCAGCTTTAAATTATGCTATTAAGCACGGCATGTAACTCATATCGTCAGGCAGTCAGGCAGGCAGTCGGGCTGGCCGGCAGGCTGTTGGCGGCTTAAAACAAGAAAAAGCCGAAGGAGAAACATGTTAACTGCTTTCCTTCGAACGCGTGTGTGTGGTGTGTGTGTGCATGCAATGGCGTTTGCATTATACGCTCGTATTTCGCCACATTCAACAACGAGCTACAGAATGACGGGTGGCCATAACTCATGCCCGATGCCCCAGCTCCAACCCGATCCCCCAGTCCCCAATGCCCCAGCAGCTATCCGCCATGCACCATGCACAGATCCCCAACTGGAGTCGCCGCCTGAGACCTGGGCAGCAGTTGTTGCAATTACAACTGGACACCACATGCTACAGCTGCCTCCTGTGTGTGCCCGAATGTGTGTGTGTGTTAAATATTGCAATTTATCACGCAAATGCGTTTTTCAATTTTAACATGCCGCCAGGCATCATAAAAACGTTACAAACCAACAATATGAGCCAAGAGCCCAGGGTAGAAAAGTAGAAAAGCGGCCTGGGCATGAGGGTAAGCTGAGCCCACAGACGAGGAGGCATCAAGTTGGCACAGCCGGCCTTTGTGTCCCCCCGAAGAGTGCAGGAAATAAGGTGCAAAACACCCAAGCCACCAACACCACATATGGAGTCAGGGCCCCGCCAGGTTGCTGATGGCTCTGGACAAGCTGCGGCTCACCTCATCGATTGAATTGAACGCCACGCGAAATATGAGCCGGAATGGAAATGGTTTCCCATCGTGGATGTGGCAATCACTGAGAGATTTGGAATCGGATAAATAATGAATAAATTAATGTATAATCTATGAATACATCATTTAGAAAAGTAGATTTAATTGGCTTTTACGGGTTGAATTCCTTTCTAAATGCATAAATAAACATATATTTAAATGGAAACAATATAGCCTAGTTTAATCGAAAAAATTTATTTTTTTAAAGCTGATAGGGTACATGTAGTTGTATTTCTAGTTATATTTAATTGATCCTTTAGTTTTCATACATTTAAAATTCCTTTTTTGAAAGAAAAACTAATTTGTCCAAGTTTAGCCGAGTCACTCTCCAAATTGAACAAAGGAAAAGCCTTCAGCTCGATTATTACCTTGCCAATTAGGTGGACAGCCTCTGTCATCTGCATATCAGTCCATTTTGCCGGCTCTTGGCATTTGGAAAATGTTAATAAAACGGTCTTGGCCATGACAGTGACCACCAAGGCAACGGCACAGCGTTGTCAACGATTTTCAATTCGCAACATTCGTTAGCTCGGAGGGATGACAGTTGGCTGAGAGTTGGCCAAGTGGGACGGGCGGGACACTGATATAGAGATTGGAATTGGAGTCCCGGTCGGATCTAGTTTGTGCCGTGCATGTTGGCCTTTTTAATCATTGCTCTAAAGCGCCCCTGGCCGGGTCTGCAATTGAGATTAATTCTGTGTTTTTTTGCCATATCAATTTGCAAGACTTTCGGTTATAGCGCTTATTGGGTCTTTTTCCCAGACTTACTTATAAAGCGTCCTAGTATTTGGGTGGAAAGTTACAAAGTTATTAGTAATAGAGAGCAGAGATAATTTTGAGGAATCAAAGATAAAGATAAAGATAAAATTAAGATGGGGTGTGTCACCTTTATTGATATTCCCATTTTGCATTTTAAATGTGTTTTATGCATCATCGTCCACTAATGAAGTTTATTATACATTTTTATTACGGTCCTAAAATATAGTATTTTAATGAATTCGGTCATCTATTCATTTTTCGTTATATGTTACCCTCAATCCAAAAATGGACGATGATATTTCTTATAAAGTTAGAAACTTTAATGGTTGAGGTATTCAGGGTATACTGATTTCATAATTTAAGAGCAAAAACTGTTTTAGATATTTTTAATATTGATTATTAATTATTGCCAACAAGGGCAATTTGTGGATACTTTACAAAGCTTTATATAGAAAATACTATATTTCGACACTTTTAAGTTGCTAATAGCTTATAGTCGAGGCATTTTACCTCGCTTATGTTTACGAATATTTTAATATATATTTCATGTTGTTTTAAAAAGGTTTAAAAAAAAAGTGGTCATAAATATTAAAATTTATATTTTCTATTGTTTTCAAACGTGTTTAAATAAGTTAACAAGTAATACAATTGTATTTTCTTTACTTAATAAATATCCGATGTTTTGAAAGAGTATAAAAAGACACCTTAATATTTATAAAGTCGCTGGCAGTCTGTATTCACGCTTTTGTCATTTCATTGAACAAAATTTGAATATTAAATTAACACAATATTTAATGTCAACAGAAATCGCACGCATCGTAAAATCCACAAAAATATGTTTATGTGAAATTGTATGGATTAACCTTTTGCACATATATTAAGCTTATATTTTTCGTTTAGTTTGAGTATTTTGGTGACAATTTATGACTAAATGAAACGTGGCGGCGGCATTTTTGTCTGAATTGTTTTCGGACAAATTGAAATGTATTAATATTAAATGTTATAAATAATTTATAAGAGCTTACGCAACAGTCTTTCTCAGTAAATAAACACACACAATCAATTTGCGCGGGATTTTTTACTTTAGAGTATCGATGTTAATATCGAAGTTCAAGCTGTCAGAAGTCATTAGTATCCATGGAAAATTATCACAAATTTATTGCTCTTATTGCTGTATAGTTTTCGTTTTCGCTTCATAATTTATGTTTATCATTCGCGAAATGCAAAGTGACGACGTAACTCACGAGGTGTCAGCGCAAAACAAAAGCTATACAATTGTGTTTTATAGATATTTTGAATATAGTTTTGAGTGGGGATTTCGACAGTCACCTGTGACCGTCATGCCGCTCAGCCAATGTAATTCCCTATTAAATCTATACTTTATTGCCTTAGATTCAATCAAAGGAGACAACAGAAGCGCCGACGATACATCAGACACAGATGCTATGCAAATGAATGAGGAAGTTGAAAAGATTTAATGATATAATTTATCTAACAGCTTAGGCTTACTTCGATTTGTGATGGGGCTGTGGCAAATAAAGCTTTTATAAAATTGCCTTTTTTCACATAATGGACTGCCACCTCTTTGGTTTATTGATATGTAAATAATATAACTCGTTGAATTTCTTACCCGTTGTGGCTTTAATTTTGTAATTTGTGAGTTTGCTTGCTGCATTTTTATTTGCCACTCTATTTTAATTTAGCGATTTATTAGATTAGTTTAATTATTAAGTAAATATATATAAGAATATATATATTTTAATGTTATTTTATTTATATTTCCAATCGCCTAACTTTATTCAAATAAACCCAAGTCACTTAACCGAAATTGGCCATTTATCGATGTAAACTTATTTGCTAACCGCTTGAACCGTGAGGCAAACTTCACCTCTAATTGACTTTATGCTAATTATATTGATGCTTCTGATAAGACAAACTGACAACAGTTTAAACTTTACCTGTTCCTCGGGCCAATTAATTTATTTTCCTATGCGATTGCTTGAGAATTTCCTCGCCCGACGCCCTGGGTCCGGAAATTATCTTTGCTGACCATCGCCATATTTAAGTTAATTGCTTTGCATACATTTTTAATACGATCTAATTAATTAGCTGGGACCTCAATCAGCCGACATTTGTTCTGGTTGCCGTTCCCGTTCGCAGAGACTGCTTCGGTTGTGGCCATGTGTCAACGGTTATTTATGCACGAATGCAAGAGTTGTGGCTTATAAATGTAGCTGTCAGTTGTCATAATTTATAGAATAACTGTCAGAGCTGTAACACCTCTGCGCACGATTTTCTTTCTGGGCTGCGGCTGTTCCCTCGGCGGCCTCTAAAAACCTATCGCTCGCAATGCTGCCATAATCATAGCGTCAACGCTTTTGATTTATGTGCACAGCTCTCCATTTCTGAATTTTGTCTTTATTTTTTATGAGTTTTTTTCTTGTTTTGTTTTCATCTTTTCGGCTCACGGGAGTCCAACGGAGTCGCACAGCGGCGGAAGAAACTGTTAGAGGCGCGGGGCAGGTATGCCTACCAGGTCGCCAGATTGGTAGGCTTGGAAGTCTCGCGACAGTTGATTATGATTAAGTGCTAAGCCTGAAGCCAAAGCTGAATAATTTTCGAGATTTGCGCTATAAATTTTGAATACTCTTTGCAATGCTCTGTCAAAAAAATGCGAATGAAATTTGGCTTTAAAAAGGCGGTAAAAATGGCTTGATAACGTTCTCTAGAGATTATATAAACAAATCAAGTCTATTTGCTTCCTTCTATATATGTATCTTGAGCAATAAGAATAATGCAAAACTGTTTTCAAAACCTAAACTAGTTTAAAAGAAGTGAACTTTAACCCATGTGAGAAAACCTTTATAACAATTTCACATTATAGAAACCATTATAAATTTAAAAAGAACTAAGCCATACTTAACCACTATCTTATTTAGTTTATAAATTATTTCCTGTCTGATTTTTGTGTGCATATTTACACTTGTACGTTATCGCGGAGTGGTTAACGACAAACATCTTAAAAACAAGTTTAAATGGATGCATAAATCAATCAATAGCAGCAATTGACTGACAGTCTCGAGTGCCGAGGGTCGAGAGTTGAGGGTATGAATGACAGACGGTTACTTTGCACAGATATTGTTTGCAAATCTACTAACGATTCAATAATATAAACAAATTAACCATACCCTCTAAAAACTTCATATTTGAGTTAATTAATAAATGAAAGTATGATAAATTAATTGATTATTTTGGATATTATACTATGTAAAACTAGTTGCAAATTAATGATTAATATCATTCTTTATAATCATTGAATGTCATAATATTAATCCTAACTTTAATATATTTCATGTAGAACTACAGGTATTATTAAAACTGAATAGTAAGCTTCAAAATTGATTATTATCCACCCAGTTGCTATCCTCTCTGCGGCAGCGAAAAGCTGTCAAAAAGATTTATTCACAAGTTTGACATATATTAATGGTTGGCGGCGTAAAATATTGCGCACTATATTATTTAAATGTGCAGTTTATTTTATTTAAAGTTTTATAGTCTTTAATACCTAAACTTTGTGTTTAATGATCAGAGCTTTGTCAATAGCATGTCAATTAGAAATTGATGGTTGTATTGAACACAATGGATTGTTCTCAGCTAAACGGCGTTTTTGTTGATTTATATTTAAATTATTTATACAAGTCCCAGAGAATCTGATAACATTTATTTTATTTTGACTTTAATTTCTGTGGCTTACTATTGATTAATGTGACGTAACCTGAGCATTACAAGAGCCAATATACAAACATATGTAAATATATGGTGTGTGTGGGAAGCATTTGTTAAATAAAATAAAAAAAAAAACAGCCAACGTACAAATAATGTCTGCAAATGAACATAAATCTGTCAACAGGCAATGCCATATAAAATTGTGTCACAATTAATTATGAATTTTTTTATTATTATTTTGCGTTGGTTGTGGGTTTTGTGTATATCGTAATTACATTACTGGCATCGATTAATGAAAATTGCTTAATAATTTTGTGTTATTTTATCTCCCTGTTTTTTATTGGCAGTTGATTTGGTTTACAACTGATTGCATTTATAAATAACACGAGTCTGAGCCATTTATTTTGTTAATTCGATAATTAATACAATTAATTTTGAAAAGCTTGTTGCAGTATTTTTACGTTTTCAGAACTCTGTTTTATTTTTGGCCAATTAAATGTACCTCTTTAAATTTGTAATGAATGCCTTAAGGATTTTTGTAAGCCAACGAGGGAAAAAAAGTCATTAAAATGCTGTTTAAATAATCTTTTTTGCAAAAAAAAGGATTGGTCGCTGGCAGAGATTCATGAAATTGTACAAAAATTACGTCCCCTGCACTATGAATCACAATCTTAATGCTTATTTACCTCTGTTCATTAAGTAATCCACATAGAAAAAAAAGTAAAATGAATTTCTAAACTATTTCGTATTTTAAGACGACAGATCTGAAATGAGCCAAGACGTTGCCGTGGCCATTACCCGCCCACAAATGTAGTGCGGATGAACACGCACGATTAATAAATTAAATTGAAAGACACACAAAGTGTGAGGAGGCGGAAAATACAAATTTTCCAAATGAAATTGTTAAACACTGACGACTGGCTGGCTGCATTATTCTAAGCATGTGCCTTGAAATATGTCGCGACATGCTAATAAAAATATTTGTTTCCCCGCTCTCTCTGGTAGATTTATATTTGCTCTTAAAACAGGGGGATTTCGGGGGCGATGGCGCGCCCGAGTTGTTTTTATTTTTGTTTATTAGCCGCCTGCTAATAAAAATTAATTTGAAAATACTTTTTAAAATGCCTTCGACTTCGGCTGGCTCTCTAGCTCGCGGTCTTGCATAGCTTAAGATTTTTATTTATTTGTTTTTCTAATTTGTTTTTTTCGTTTCACATTCATTTTGCTAGGTTCCCTGTACTGTGTAGTTTGTGCGATTTATTTATGAGCTCTATGAATGTATTCTGTGTTATTGTTCCCTAGTATATAAGATTTTTTATTGTGCTGGTTTTTAAAGATCTGTTTGCCAGAGACTAAATTGATGAAACACTGTGTGTTTATTGTGCTTGATTTATGTGGCTGTGGACGAATTAATTTTCTATGTATTTGTCATGTTAAAAGCCGATTTAAAATACTTTCAATGGAATTTTTGGTAGATAATTGTATATATAAAATATTACTTGTTTTGATTGTTATATAAACATATATTCTAAATACGATGAATAATCAAATGAAATATTTACTATGCACAGAAATTTCTTCTGACGTATCAGCATTTTCTAAACAAGCTCTTGATTTATCCAACATAGGCTTTTTAATGCCACTGATTTATGTTAAAAACTGTGTTTCTGTATGTACAAATATTCGTATTTCGGAATTTATTTTCGTCACATATACTGAAAGCCATAAACAACTTAAGCGAATTGGTTTGGGGGTCATTAACTAAAATCCATCTGCTTATTTAAAACACAAACAGCTGCGCCAGCGATTTGTCAACCGCACATCTAGAAATAATTTTTATAAATTATTATTATAGGTGGAATTTTTACAATGATCATAAAATACGAGAAAATGAAACTTGCATATTTTTTAAATGAAAACAAATTGTGACAAAAGTCTGAATTTATAGACTTTAACCTATATGGTTAATGCAGATTCTTTAGTGACTTTTCTGAAGGCAAAATATTTTTCTGCGATAAATCTCTATCGTATCCCCTTCATTTTTTGTGACAGCCACACGACCTAACGAAAAGATCAAAGCGAAGGGGCGAACATATTTCGTATTGTCGTGCCTTATTAATAATGCCGAAAGTGTTGAATTTTTTAATATTCTCTTATGATTTGTTGCCAGTGACAAAAGCCATTAGAACTGACATTTGGTGCGAACAGATTAAATTTAAATCTATTTTTATTTGGGTCTCGACATTTTGTCTTTTGTGCGTGAGTTCATGAAATATGGGTGAAAAATAAAATATCTCGCAAAACGAATGTGAGTTGGTAGAAGGTGAATGTATTTTTTATCTTTTTAATTAGTTTGAGCGTGGCAATCATTCGATTAGAGCAAATTAATTGCACTCAAGCGATTGCAGTCCGAATGAATTTTTAATGTGCAATCAATTAAAGTGCCTTGTATCGTATGTCTTGTGGCTGAGTTCGTTATAAGATTAATATATATATATATTCGACCTAACTAATTACCTTGCATGCCTTACCTTGCTGTTTCTAGGTATTTGTCATTAATAGTGTGAAATTTGTTAAGGTTATTTAATAAAGTCATTTAAAACCATTTGTAAAGAGCAAGGTAATTAAAACAAGATAATAATATTTAAAGGAAACCATTTATTTCAAAATTACGCATTTAGTTATATTTTTGGGCTTTTGATTCACCTGTTACTGAATATTGTTAAAATCATTAACTACTTTGTTGACTTGTTATCCTCTGAATTATCTTCCGGCTGATCCTCGGGGGACATTTGGTGTATTTTGTGCTTGCGGCGGTCGCGGCAGCTTCCACAGATTCGCATGCAGAAGAAGTAAAGCAGCTCCAGGAAGCTGAGACATGAGATGCCCATGAACAAGCCACAGATGCCGCCGCAGTTGGAAATCAAGGTGGACACTCCGAATAGAATGGTGCGTTTAATGGCCGTAAATTGATGCTCCTTGAAGTAAACGGAGAGCCGAGATCCAATGGCACTGAAAAATATGAAAAATATGCATATTAAATTTTACAGTTTGAGCAATCCATCAACCTCAAATGATAGTAAATCAAAGAAGGGCTAATAACTAACCTAAAATATGAATAATTGAAGGGTTAATCCATTAACTTAAGCGCTAGAAAACTAAAAGGCCTATTAAATAGCTTAAAATATGAAGTTAAGCTAACATATTTTTGGTAGCTTTCTTAACTCACAGTTTTAAGGAAAAATACCCCTAAAATCAATATGGAAATTACGAAATGTGTGTTTATTTCATTTGAAGATTGTGTGGCTTTTCTAACATCACAATCATCATGAATTATAGCGTTTGGTTATATGTATATTTTTTCTTTAAAAAATTATATAATTCAAAAACACCGCTGGATAAAAAAAATGGGTAAGGCTACTATTAGATATTTTCTTATATTTTTTCGTAATCATAAAATGTTGAGATAGTTTCTTGAATATTTTCATTATCTTAGATTTTTCAACACAAAAAAAAAAAAAACATTAAAAGACCTCGAGAACTATTCCTTTTCCTTCAATTTGTATACCAGTTAGCATATTGCTATTTAAGAGTCTTTGGTTCGGTTTCCTACTAAATATTTAAAATTAAGATAAAGTTTATTTTCCTTTAATACTTACTCTGTGTGTTCATATTCCTCGCGGAAGGCTCGTATGGTCTTTCCAATGTCATATTTGGCTCTTGATATCTCAAAGTTGTACTCAAGAGATGTACAGGCCGGCATGCAGTTGCAAGTGATTTCGACATTGTCATCGATGCTCTTAGCCATTGTTTCATTTTGAAGCAAGGCATACAGCTCGTCCTGGGCAGCCGTGTAACAGGTGATATCATTCAGTCCACAGACGGGTGTGCCCACAGGTTCTTAGAAAAAACGAGTGGAAAAAAGACATGTATATATGTAAATTGCACTTTCTATGGAATCTTTAGAAGATATATGACCGCTTCAGATGTAAGTATTCAACTTACTTGGCATCCAGAACTTGGCACAGCCGCACTTGGCAACCGTAAAGTTAGCCAGGCATTCCGTTTGGCAGTTGCTCTGCGAATAGGACTTGAAGAAGCGCAGCGATCGCTCATCGTCGAAGAGACACTGGCGCCTGAATATAAATATTTGCATTGGAAATGCCATTTTCATGGAGCACCTCATTTCTCAACTCACTTCTCGGGGGTAATTTCGTGTAAATTGTCGGTTGACACGACATAAGCTGGCAGGACGCTGACGAGGACCTCATCGCCGTGGGGCACAAGGATGTAATTGCCCGAGGTGAGCGGCACACTCTCCGGGGAGTTGAGAAAGACCTGTCAAATTACACATTAGCCGAACCCAGTTTTGAGGCTCCCATATACAAAAATATATATCTAAATTAGACATACCTTATAGCCCTGCTTGAAACTGCGGCAGTCGTAGTCAAAGTTGTGCTCAAAACCCTGCAGAAAGGCAAAGAACGCATTCTTCGCCGATGAGAACACCGTCCTCTGGGGATACGCGTTCTGACCCTGATCTACGAAGCCGGTGTCCAGTGACCAGTTGCCAGTTATGTTGTTCCAGCGTGGCAGATCCACATCGAAGTAGTTGTTGAAATTCACCACATCCGGGTCAACATAGCTAATAAACTTTTCGTCGCGATAAATGTCCTTGGGTCGAAGGCCGTTGAACTGGTAGCATATACCCTCATCGGTCGCCACAAAGTCAAATATCTTGTCGCAGAAGTAGAACCTTCCGTTCCATTTACAGAAAGGTCCCGTCTCGTTCTTCGATATGCTCAAGTCGATCAGGGTTTGGGTTACGTCCACGTAAGGCGGATGCATTTGCGACAGCAAAGGAGAGAATCGCTGCACCACATCCGGGTCGCAGATGTGCATGGCGGCTGCCATGCGGGCCAACCTGAGATTTTAGAGAGAATTAAATGAAAGTGTTATTGTTGAAACAAATTAATTAAGTCATGAGTAAAATTGTAGTTCATTTGCCGCTCCTTTAAATATAAGATAAATGTAAAGAATATTACTTGTAAAGTTTACTACGAATTCTTCTTAATTGTTTCTAACTATAAGCTCTAAAAGGCAAAACCCATTCTGTTTAATGAAGAATTTGGAAAGCTTAAATATCTTAAATAGTTAATACTCAACTCTTCATCATCCAAATCGCTGACGGTGCCATTTTGCTTGTACTCCTCCCAAAGCAGACGTGACACATTTGTGTAGTCAAACATATTCCTATCCATTTTTATTTCCGGGCAGATGGTGATTGTGGGAAATGGTATCTTATGCACGGGAACCAAGGTCTCGTCAAAGCCCAGGATAACCGGAGAGTCCTGCCATTTCAGATAGGTATCCCAGATGAGGGAGACGGCAAAGTAAACGGAAATGCAAGTGAAGAATAGCCAATACAGTCTGAAAATTTGGAAACGATTATGACTAAGAGCCTCGAGGCTTGGCAATCCCAACACACTTCTCGTAGATGGGCCTGTGGACTTCGAATATGTAACGAATGCCGTGAATGGTCGTGCTCTTGGAGTACTCCAGGAGTAAGCCCTTGCAGGCGGACAGAGTACTTCCATATCGAATCCTTGACTTGATGATCACATCACTGGGCACATCACTCAAGGCAGCCGAGGCTATGCTCGCTCGCGTATCGAAGCCTGGAAGAGCCAGGAGCTCTGGGCCTGGGAGAATGCTGATTCCCGGCTTTTGGTCCCCGTCCTCTCTGATCTCGGCCATTGTCCACGGAACAGGACGCTTATAACCAGACTAAGCTGTGCCAGGACATGCCGGCTTCCTTTTATAGCTGCTCCAAGTGAAAACACATGAAAAGTGGGTGTGTTCCCTGGCTCCGGTGGGTTTTGGCTCGGGGACTTCAATTCGCACGCACTAGCGACGCATTCATGTACTTAAGCTTAATTACAGACCCACTTGGCATATACTTTTTGTTGTCACTTTACATATTAAGTTCGCTATTTGCATCCTAAAACTATAGGGGGTCGTTCAACAAATTTCAATTTTCTTTAACACATTGAATTACTAAAAGGAATTAAAAATATAACTGTATTCGTAACTCAAAAAATAATAATAAAATATAGTTACAGTGTGCTCAGAAGGTGAAACAAATAAGAAGAATTTAAACTTAAGCAATTCATAAATAAATATATTGTTATTGGTTCGATATAGGGATTTCGAATGGAAAAGTTCCATATTGTATTGAAAAGAAAGCAATCTTTAAAATTTAAAATATCGAATTTAATTACAAATGTTTTATTAACCGAATATACTTGAAATATTTAAAACTATCTTTATACCAACCGCTTTTAAATAATTGTTTACAATACAAAGAGTTTTACTCATCTTTGAAAGAGTTTAATATATCGAATTGAATATAGATTTATCGCTTATAATCGCAAGGTTTAAATTTATCCCGATACATCAATGAATGGCTTCGAACCTTCTTAGTCTGAGAATGATTAAATTAGACCTCAAAAACTCTTAGATTTAATACACTTTTCGTATGCTCCAAAGTCCATGGAACTATTTTATATGCAAACCCTTTAAGCTGTTAAATACTATTTGGAAACCGGATTTTTTATTTTAAATTCTACCTAGTATTCTATGGAATATTTGAGGATCCCCCCCTTGAGCAGATTGACTACTTATCAAATCATCTCGACCACGAGTAACCGAGTTGGCCAGCACCACTGATTTTATGCCAAGAAGATTGTCCCCAATGGCCGGGATGCCAGCGTACATTACTCTTTTTTCCGAATGCTCGACATCGCTTAAACATGTTCCTGGAATTTAGTGGGATACTCGCCTTATATGTATGTCGGACTGTGCCCAAAGGTGGCATCGGTGGCCGTCGAGTGCCTGCACTCGTGCGTGGCTTGATTTTGTCTGCGTAGCGATTCGGCGGCCTGCTCCTCCTCTTCCTCCTCCTCTTGTTGTCAGCTCTTGAATTTGGCTCAGTTGTTGGCACTTATTTTCGGGACATTGTCATCGATATAAAACGGGCTTTTTGTTGTCCAATGCATTGGTCAAGAGGCATCCGTTGCGCATTTTTCGAATATTCGGCCAGCTCTCGCGAATCGCCTGTGTGGGTCTTGTTGCTCACTGCCGCCTTTTTGGTGCATTATCGGAGTGTGTGCATCAGCATTTGGTTTCGCGTGAAATTCACTCACGACTTGTAATTATTTAATTTTATTGTTTGTTTTTGTGACCGGCCGACAGGGAAGGACGCCCTGCGAGAGCCTACTGTTTAACAAGATCTCTGCATCAGATCAATTGCTAAAGAGCTCTTAAAACTACACTAAATTATTATGTAGATACGTACTGTCTGGCTCCAACGCCTACAGTGGTTAATGTAGGTAAGACAGCGTTTTACCTGAGTGCAATTGTAACGAATGTGCTTTGAATTCCATATTCGTCTTGCTCGAATATGGTTATTAGTCATTAGGCTTATAGAGATAATTATTATTGGTAAGTGGTGGGCTTAACATGCCCTTAACTGAATTGATAAATGGTCTTAATGAGCGGTGCCTATTTGAATCACGATTCTTTACAGAACACAAATAAGCGAAAGCTTCAGTTTGCATAAGCAAAAGTCATCATTGAATATTTTTGAGTTCAGATAATATGTACATATGTATATATATGTAAGATCGGAATTCCGAATGCACCAGATTTAATGAAAGCTATAAAATAATAAGAAATATGTGTGTTGTCCTTATGAAGAGATTTGACAAATATGAGATCTTCTTGTTTGCTGCATTTTCTTGTATAAGAAGTCCAAGGAAAACAGTGTAATATATATATATATATAAAAGAGTATACCGTAAAATATTTTTTGAATATAAGGAATAGCTTTTAGTTTCGGTTGCCTTATATGTAAAATGCAAAATACTCTTAAGCTTAAATAATTCATATTTAAAAGTGTATCCTCTCACCCACGAAAATCTCACAGCACAGTGCGCCCCCAAAAACGACACAAAAACTCAATTGCCTGTCTGAATTTATAAATATTTTTTGCTTTCAGCTGATGTGTGAGTGCATTTGATGAAAGTGTAATTAAATTGGCGAGTGCTTCGCAACGTCACAACAGTCTATACATTTTAGCAATTCTATCTGAATAATTGACGCTTGACTTGTGGATGGCCCGAAAATTGTCAGAATCGCCCTTTGAAGGTCCCACAAAAAATTGGTATATATTGGTAAGCAGAATTCTTTTTATGGCAGATATATTCATTAAATATTTACCATATGCAGACTGAAACGTGAAAATATTCCGATGAAAGCTTGCAAAATATTCTGTTGGAATTTGTGTACATTGCTAGTGTGGACTTTTAAAAGTATGATTACTTTGAAAAATAATTAATGAAACTGCTGAATAGCTAATTAATTCTTTGAATTTTTTTTAACAAATTGCATTCAGTATTTAATGATTAATGAATTGCTGGACAAAATTTAATATTTCGAAAAAAACGTAATACTTTTCTATGAATTTTCTTCGCTAATAACGCTCATTCAGAGCCGATGTATAAAAGACTTACTTCAATTTTCTGGATATGCAGATGTTTATGGTTTGACTTTCCCAATTCCACTTTTGTCAGTCGAATAAGGAAGGCTTGGAATTATATATGGCATCATAACACACGTTATGATCTCATCAATTCAGCCAGGCTGCCATCGAGGGCATAACTGCGTACATTTGTAACCAGGACTCTCCCAGCCCGACCACAGATGGACGAGTGTTATTCCCTGGCGACCGGGGCCGGCCCCAGCACCAGCCCAGCTCTTAGCTCCCAACTCTCTCCCAACTTGGCCCATACGCATTTGTTTATAAATTATGAGGCAGAGACAAAGCCGACTGCAGCTGCTGATGAGTTGGCTGCCAGGAAAGGCTGCTCCTGCTCCTGCTTCTGCTGCTGCTGCTCCTGCACCTTCGACCCGCTTTCTGCAATAAATCAAAGGCAGCCAGCTCCACCTCGCAGTCCTCGTCCACTGTCTTGGCCGGGAGTCTGTCTGCTTGATGTCTACCTGTCTCGTGTGTGCAGTTCCAGTTGCAGTCTGTGGCACTTGTGAGCTTGGGAAATTTATGCATGGCTTCACATTTCTTCGAGTTATCATTTGTTACGCAAATTATGCATGTTGAGTTGGGTTTTTGTTGTGGAATTACTTCAGACGATTAGCCAACCCAGGCCTAAATGGTCAAGAGATGGATGTTGTGTGTGTGTGTTAGTCAAATCTTGGCCACTGTCAGTTGCCAAAATTACAAGTTTCATTTTACTTTGCCAAATGCATTAAAATTATGCTGCAACTTGAAACACTTACAAATAAAGTTGTTCTTTAATAAATGTGGTTCTAATTTTTAAGTAAAGAGCTAAGTAAAGAGGCTTACATAATTATTACTGTGTATTTTAAAATACTACACTCCATACAATATAATTTTGAATAAAAAAAAACTTAAAATGTGTGGGACCATTTTAAAAGAGTGTCTAGGAAAAAGTTATTCTGTTAAGTTTTTTTTACTGCTCTTTTAAATAACTAAAACAATTTAACAAACAAATGTTCATAACTCCACTAAGTAATTTCTTCTAAAATTCAAATAAATGTAATCCTTAATTCCAGGTTCGTTTTTGTTTCGAGTGAGCGAGAATGCTAATCAAATATATTACTCGGGCTCGATTAAACAAAATTTCAATTATGAAAATGGTACGAACAAGTCATGAAGCTGACTGCCTTTGGGAAATCACTTGTTTGGAGTAAAGGTCCTATATTGCAACAAAAATCCAAGGCTAGCATTGAAAATAATTAAATGTTTAATTTAGGAAGCGATTATGGCCCAGGCTGCAAGCCATGCACAACCACAACAAATTGTTTACAAATTGTCCACGTTTAATGTAAATTGTTGCTCACATTAGTTGCCACAGATTTTTGTTCATGATTACCCTAATTAAGAGCGTAATTTCCAAATGCATTTTGGTCATTTACCACAAATGAATGTTCATGCACATATTTAAATACGTTGCTTTAGGGGTTAAAGTTTAAAGTTCCTGGTTTCCTCGTTTTAAATCCTGCTTTATGGAGTTTGAAATATATTTTCTGTATGTTTATGTTTAATCTGAAATTTAATACAAATTAGTAGATCAGCTGTTTAACTGAGAAAAGTTTGAACACCGAAACTGTAATTTTAATTGAATTAAAGTGAATAGTTATATTTCCTACAAATGCTATATTCACTTATACTGTTATCCCCTAGAAGAAGAATATTTATGTTTCATAATTTTAAGCTTTACGAATGAAACTATATATTTAAAATAATAAAAGTTTATTAATGCATTATCTTTATATATTCATTAAATACGGACTAATATTGTATTTAAAAAGGTAGGGGAGAGTGGGGAATTGTGGAGCGGGGGGAATTGGGGAACAGCGCTGTTATTTCCGCATGGGTTAACGGAAAAAGATCATAACAGCTGATTTTATGTTATCTCTGTCAGAGATAATTTTTCTAGTAACAAACATTCAGTTTATCGGCATTTATCTGTCCCTGTTGCCGTCACTGGAAAATCAAGTTTCCCAAAGTGTTTTTTTTGCTCCTGTGTTTGCCCGTGTTTTGGAAGTGCTGCCCACTCAGGTAAATATGCTTTTTTAATCCTTGAACTTTTGGCCTTCGATACACAAAAGTCATTTTGGATGAAAAGTATTTCAGATATGGTGAAAAACAGTGTGTTCCACAATTCCCCATATAGAAAAGCTTGAAAATACATTTTTAATAACATTTACAAATTCTAAGTTAAAGCCTAATAGTAATTAAGGGATACCTACACTCTCTAGAACAAACTTCCAACGATTTCATTAGAAAACCGATCGACAGCTATTCATTAGGCCACCAATCCTAAGCTCGACATTTATGACTGGCACACAGGCCGGAATTGGCGAATTAACATTCAACTACTACTTAGTTGGAGGCAATGTCGGGCCATATAAACAAGTGCATAAGTATACGGCTCAGAACGACTGTGTCAACGATATTTATCATGGGCTTACATTGTCATTAATAATGCCGGCGTTGCCTGGGCGAGAGAATTGTGAATTGTTGTGCCCGAGCGGATCGGGAACGAGGAGGGAAGTGCACAGATTGCAATTTCTATGCAAATTTATAACAAATAATTACTGACAGCCATAATTCATTAATAATTGCAGGTACTGCTCGCAGCCCTCTCTCAATCACTAACGTGTGTGTGTCTTTTAAAGATAAATTTGCAAATGCAACACGACCAAGTCAAGTGAACTCGGCTCGTAACAGGCCACTTCGCACAGTGAGGCAATTAAGCTGATGACGTTGATAAAAATCAGCAGCAGCAGCAGCAGCAGTCGGGCAGCCGTGGCCCATAATTTATAGCCCAGAGCAGCAGCCGCGGCCGAGTATCGTATCGGACAGTGAGGAAATTATCTACATTCGAATATGTGGCGACACATTATTAAAAGGTTGAGAGTCTGTCGTAAAACATGTCTCATATGGGTATCCATATATCTGCAAGTGCTCTGGATGACATATAGATAGTTAACAAGTGCGACCAAGTTTGTAACTATTTATCAATAATTACAGTTAAGAACATTTACAACAGCGTTGGATTTTTTATACCGATAGCGGCCTCGGGCTGGTTCTGACCTAGTCTTTACCCCAGATGGGTGAATATATAGCATTATAAAGTTATCTCTTTTAAGTCACTAAATCAAGTAGATTTTAAATTGTCTTGCATTTGAAAGGTAAGCCTTCTATCTGCTATGAAAATGTTTCCATCTAGCTAAGTAATTATTAAATATTTTAATAGTTTTATTTACATACATAAGAAGTTATCATAA
Organism: Drosophila tsacasi; assembly: GCA_018904565.1. NCBI lineage: Eukaryota > Metazoa > Arthropoda > Insecta > Diptera > Drosophilidae > Drosophila > Drosophila tsacasi. The sequence continues at coordinate 19,409 of JAEIHY010003813.1, forward strand.
TATAATGTATTTATATTGCACTTGTATATCAAGCACAGTGCGCGAAGATCCACTACAAGAATAACAGGGGCAAAAC
>JAEIHY010003820.1:0-14258 GCA_018904565.1 Drosophila tsacasi
ACCTCTCACCGTGGGCCGAAGACTTGATTTTTACCTTCCTTTTTCTTTTATTATCTTTTTTTTTTAATATTATTTTATAAGCCATTGGCCTTCGGTGACCAGAAACGGAGTGACTGAGGGGAGGGGAGGGGGACAGGTAGCAGGGGCAGAACGGAAATGCAAAGCGACAGGCAAAGTGCGCAGAGAGCGGAACTGGAAAATTGTGTTTGCCCATTGACGGATGGTTTGGGCCAGGCCCGAACTGAACAGAACAGAACAGAAGAGTGCTGAGGAGAACCAGTAATGTGTACTGAGCCAACGAATGACTCTGCCTATCTACCTGTTTTTTGTATTGGAAAAGAAGGCAAGGGATGGGTAATTGCATTCTCTTCCTTATTTCAGCTTGTAGACAAAATTGCCATAGCTTGGAGTTAGGTAATAGAAAAAATTAAGTGTTTTCCGGATTATATTATTTTTATGTGAAGCTATTTAAAGGGGAAAGGTAAGATTATTTAGATTACTAGATGAAAATGTTGAAGTACTTGATGACAAACAAAATTAAATAGATATTAAATAATTAAAAAGGTTGTTTAAGGTAAAATTTAAAAATAAATACAGTTTATGGAAGAGTAACCAGCTGCTTTCCTTATGAAACCCTTTCACCTATAAATAGGAGAGCTTTGAGCTTTATAAACTAATTCAAAATAACGCAGTTTATACCTTAAAAGACTAATTAATGAAAAGGTTTAAGTAATATTTTACTAGCAAAAACCGTTTCTAAAAGCGTCATTCTACCAATAAAACTTAATCCTTGATAAGCCAGCTTAAAACTTAGAATCTAATTTGAAATAATGATAATGTATTGTATTCCTTCAAACAAAATTAATAAAGTGAAAGGTTTGTACAGAAGTATTTTAATAATAAAACCATTTTAAGAGCACAAATATATCATATCCTACCAATAATACATTTAAATTAATAATAAAACCCCTTTTAAAAAGCATCAATTTGAATCCTTCCAATTAAGTTGTTTTCTTAATTAATAAACAAGCTCGGAACCTAATAAATCTAATTAGAAACAATGAAATTTATGAACTTTTAATAAAAATCCATCAATTTTAAATTAATTAATAAAAAGTTTTTTTAATTAATATTTTTATAATAAATACAGTTTATCGAAACACTTCCTGTTCTACAAATTAAATTCTCTCCTACTCTAAAAAGCGAGCTTACAACTTAATAAATCGAATATGAAATAATAGCATTTTTCCCTTTAAGAACACTTAATAAATGAAAAGGTTTTTAAAGCCACATTTTAATAACAAAACCGGGTTCTAATATCTTCAATATTTATCATATGAACAAAATTCTAACCCTAATTGATAAACCAGCTTAGAACTTTATAACTCAAATACAAAATAATGTACTTGACACCTGCAAACTTTCAATTTATTCTGCAATGCCAACCCATTGTTACATTTCGCTCCATTAGCGGCGGTGTGCTTTATATATTAAGGCTCCTTTACGGGATTTTTATGCTATACTTGGTCGTGGAGCTTTGTGTTCTCATCAATTTAATTCACTCAGCGCCAAGAATTCACAGTTAAACGCATTTGCACGACCGCTCCTTATGCTGTAGGCCCATGATACCCCGCATATCCGCATGCCCCGAATATATTGCCACCTTTTTTCTACCTTCATGAGAGAGCCACTCAGCTGGCACGTTCTTTTTAATTTTCTGATAACTACAAATAGGTTCGACACTCGTGCAGCAAATCTTACCGCTTTAGAGGGGGTTTTCGAGGGCTTTCATGGCCGGTTTCAGGGGTTTTTCTTCGAGAGGAATAGGAGGAGGGGACCGTACACCCTCTGCATACGTGATGAGCCCAGTCGGAGGTGGTGGTTCTGTGCTGTGGCCAAGATTTCAGCACGATTTTTGTTGTCTTCGATTACGTTTCTCTTACGTTCTTCCACCACCGGCTGGAGAATGATTTTATTTATGCCCCGCTTGTGGGTTGCCTCATAATTCAGCGTGTGTGCTGCATGGTAACATCAATTTTGGGTTCTGCCGCAGGAGCAGCTCCTCCTTCGCGCTCCTCTCAAATGCAATTTAATTGGGTTCACTTTGGTAGAGAAACTCTCAACTCAACTCACACATTCATTCTGTTTTTCTCACTGTTTTTCCGGGCTAATGTCAAGGATTTCTCTATGCCGTTTCCTTTCCATGGCCAGTTCGCTTCAAGGCCACTCGGATGGTGGGTGGTTGGGATGGCTGGAATGGCTGTTCGATGGCAGGTGAGACACTTTAGTGCCCCAGCACGCCTCAAGTGTCTGCGATTTAATTTTACGATATTTCTCTCCGCCTTTTCTTCACCTTTGGGTTGTTGGTGTTATTTTTGGTGTTGGTGTTGTCGTTGGTGTTGTTGTTGATTTTATTGTTGTTGTTGATGTTTTTTTTTTTCTTAATTTCCAACTAAAGCTTAACGTTTCAGTTCACGTAGCCGAACGACCGCAGCGAACTTCAACATTTTTACATTATTTATCAAGCACGCGATTCCATGTGAGCATCTCGAAACGATTTATTACGTATATATTTATTTTTATAGGGTTTTGCAAAATTATTTTATTTTTTGACGGTACTTTTGGTGTTGTGCGGCTTCTTTTTAGTTTCTTTCAAAAGGTTCAATGAACTGAATACAAAAGTAAATCAAAGTTCATCGTGAGGTGAGAAAAGACATTCGAAAAGATAATTCCACGAAGTGGAACCTATGAAGTTTTTTGGAGCTTACATAATTGGGCAATATAGAGTTCTTAGATTATTAATAAAATATATTATTTTGACTCAAGGTTTCAGTCCTTTTATACTCCAATAGTCCCTATATTAAAAGGGGTTACTATTATTCTAAATTTTAATATATTTGTGGTATTATAGTTGCATCTCGGCGAAGACATCAATCTACACATAACCTTATTTATTTTTTATACCATTTGTATGCTTATAAACCTTTTATTTAAATATTATGTTATTGTAATAATTACCACAAATTAATTTAAATAAATCCTACCATACACTCCCAAAAACATCTCGTAACCAAGTCATGTGTGTGCCATTTCCAATTAAGAAAACCCCAAGAAAACTTCACCTCTTAGAGTTAATTTCCCTGCTAAAAATCAAATTAAAATTCAGTAAAAAAAAATCCAATCAACCCAGAGATCACCTCAAGATCTAATACACTTGGGATCTCTCCGCAATTATAGATCAGCTGGCAACTGCAACTGCGAGGAACACACCTTAGACAAAGGCCCAACAACACTCCCTAAAATCCGCAGCTAAACGTTGATTGTCCAACCAAAAAAAAAAAAAAGACATATAAACAAAATAGCTGAGGAAATCCAAGAAAATATTATGCATAAAAGTGCCGGCAAGAAAAAGAGTAAAGCGAAAATTACATAATAATTCTTTTTTTATGTGTCTGTCCATTCGTTTGCCTTTGCGGCGCTTGCTTGCAAAATATATTTTCAAAGTGTTTTTTTGTTGTATTTTTTTTTTAAGTCAACTCCATTGGTCCGTCGCTGTCGCTGGGCTTTTTTTATGCTTGAAAAATTGGGACAGCAATTTGCACGGTCTCGGCAGCAGCAACAAACAGCATTTGGAATATGTTTTTGATTCTAACGGAAGTCGGCTGGCTGGCTGTTGGCCGGCGGTGCTGCTTTTGGCCATTTTTGAGGCTTGGGCGCCGCTGATGACCCATGCTAATTGGCTAATTGCGTTTAATTGCCTCTTTAACATATATTCTAGCTGGGAGCCGGGAATTCGTTAGTTAATTATAATATTTTTCAATTTACTTTAATGTGTCCGGAGTGAGGAGGGCCATTAGCAGCGGTGCCATGGGGAGAGTGTATTATGAAAATTTAAATCCGAGTGCGAGTGCAGGAAATGAAGTGTGTGAAGTGTGTCTTTTGGGATATTCTTAGAGAGATAAAGAGAGAGATGGATTAACACGACTTCAAGAAATGTTATTCATTAAGCGGTGCACAGAAAGACTCACAAGATACACATCCCAGAATATATTTATGCAGCTTCTATTTTTGCAAAAATAGCTTTTGAAATTAATAAAAATATTTGAAGGAGTTATACTAGACAACATTTCAGATGTCTTCTGAAATTATAAGCTGAAAATGCTTAAGATTAATGTTTTAAGATACAAAATAAACAACAGAAACTTAAATTGCACAACTATAAACCCCAAACCAAAATGCATGACACTTTATAAATTCCTTTTGCATTTATAACCTGAATTACAACTTTAAATGACCGCAAAGAAAATAAACCACAGAATGCCTAAATGCATCTTCTATTTTTCAAAAATAGCTTATGAAATAAATAGAACTATTTGAGGAAATTCCCTAGACAACATTTCAGACACCTTCTAAATTTAAAAGCAGAAAATGCATAAGGTGAACTTGTACTTAAGGAAACATATTTATATTATAAAAGATGAAGTTAATTTCACACTGATAAAACCATTTCAACTCAATAAACCCACAATTTATGACACTCTATAAATTCCTTTCGCATTTATAACCTGAACTAGAACTTTAAATGGCCGCAGAGAAAGTTTGGCCATAAACAGACTATGGCTGCTTGCAACTCAATTCATGAGATACTTTTCAGAGCCAGAGCCAGAGCCAAAGCCGAGAAAAAAGATACAGATACAGATGGACTGATACAGAAGCCACCGGAGCACTAGTAGCAATTAAAATATTGTGCATGGCAAACTGTGAACCAAAACGAGGAGCACAACACAACATCAACAGCAGCAGCAACAGCGGCAGCTGATTTATGAGCCACCCCAAAGGACGTCTGAAGGGCAGAGGGATGCAAAACTAAATTTAAAGAGCTTTTCCGCTCGCCATTCTCCCTCAGGTCTCCTCCTCTCACTGTATCTTCCGCCTGCCTGCGAGCTGCTGCTGGCTGTAAGCTGTAAGCTGCAAATGCGTGTAATTTATGTCGCAGCCAAAAAAGATAAATTCCAACCCGAAAGTGGGGAAATAGAGCTATAAATGTAGCTGGCGAAATGTGATACGGAATGATTAATTTGATAGGCCCTGGAGCAAAAAAGCAGCCCAGCAGCGGCAACCAACGTAGCTGAGCTCTGTTTTGCTTATTAGTTTGCGTATCTCTTGGATACCCGCTGCTACTGCTGCTGTTTTTCTGTTGCAGTTACTGGTGTTGCCGCTGCTCGGACTAGTGCAACACGTTGCATGTCAATGGCCATAATTAAGCATGCGAAAACGAAGCAAATGAAAACAATGCGGGCAAACATCACAAACCCCTCGAAAACCGCCTCTACTTGTACTCTTCTTTTGCAGAGAGAAAAAATCTGTGGTTTTTGGTATCGCAAATCAAAGAGTTGCTTTTGGGAAAATGGTCCTTCGAGCCGGATCCTTTTTTTTTGGCCAGCAGCTCAGATGGTTTTAACCACTGCACATGATAAGTTAATATCTAAACCATCGATGTGTAGAATCTATAAAATATTTATAATGTATTTCCCTTCTCAACAATCCAAATTACTTGCTGCTTTCAGTGCATTAAGTTTCCATCTCTATTTCTTGCTTTTCCGCACCTCTCTCTTTGCCTCTTTTCTGTGCATTTTGGTGGCAGCAGCTCTGTTGGCCATTTTCATTAATGGTCCGCCGACTGCTGCTGCATTGTGGGGCGCTGTTGCCACCCTCTCCTATTTTTTTGGTCCACTCGCCATTGTCTTGCTGCCTGCATTGTTTTGGTTGCATTTTGATTTGAGCCACAGCATCCACAGATATGCCTCCGCTTTTCTCCCTCCGACACCCCGGGGCTATCATTATTTCAATGCTCATTGCTCGCTCTCTGTTGCACCCACTGCACTGGCGGCTTGCATTCTGTTGTGTTTATGCAGCACAAGAATTTGCAACCTCGAGTCGAGATCTCTTTCCTCTGTCACTGGGGGCACCACCACCACCGCCCACCCAGCCCTATTATTGCCCCATGACCTTTATAAGCCGCACTGTTGACCTTATTTGTTGTAGCCACTCGCTTGGGCCGGGCTTTAAGTGAAGCTAACAACTGAGGAACTTAAGCCCTGGAAATTAGTTTCGAGTATTTGCCAAATGCTTATGGGGAATTTTCCGGAGAGAGAGGCCATAATATAAATTTAAATATTTCCACTTGACGGCCTTTTCCTTGTTCCTTTTAAAGCTAATTTTTCACACGCTGTCTCAGCTTGAAATCCCCAGAACCCAACCCTTCTCAGGGGAATCATTCAAACGATATTTTACGCATTTTCCCACCAACATTTTTGACCCCTTTTACTTATTTTACTCTTCCCATGTTTTCTTTCAGCTTGTTTAAAATGCGTTTTAATATAAACGCTGTTAATTTAGTTGTTACGCTTCAGTCGAAGCCAAACAAAAAATCTAAGATCTAGATAACAAGTAAATCATTTTTATAAAGAAAAGTTATATGAGCGCAAAAAAAGAGGAGAGAGAAGAGTTTCTCCAAAAAGAAATGGAAAATGCACTGTTGTGTCGGGGAAAAGGGGGAAATTCCTGCTTTGATTGCGTCTTCGGCTTGACATGTGTATGGAACACGAAAAAGGGAGACAAAGAGCTAAAAGCAACAACAAGAAGAAACAGCAAGGCAATTGTTGCTGTTGTCGAGGCTAGAATTTATTATTTCCGCCAGCTTAAAAAACTCCCCTTTTGCTGTTTTCGACAAAAAAAAAAAAAGTTGACAAGCCGCGAGGGATGCGGAAAGGTAAAAGGGGCGCCGGTAGGGGACAGTCAACAGGTACGCATGCGCAACGCTATACGTCACGGTAAACAGTGGGAATTCAAGAAGATGAACTGCATATTACTATGAAGCTTAGATATTACGGAAAGTAATAAAGGTTAGAAAAAAAACAAAATGGAAATGAAATGTAAGAAATTTGAGAGATGGAAATCAAAATCGAGTAATATTAGTTAATAAACTCACGTTACTATGGAAATTATAACTTAATAACTCTTTCTTTTCTTACATTGAAATAATATAAATAATTATTATTCAACGTTTTAAAATAAATGGAAACAAAACAAATAAATTTACACTTGTTTTACACCCTATAAACTCTAGCTTGAGAACTTTAAGAGGAGATTTATATGTATTTTTTACGTTATGCATTGTAATAATATAAATATTTACATTTTAAGATTATTCAAGACATAAACATTTATTAATCTTTATCTTAAAATTTAAGATAACAAATAAATTTACATTTATTTTGTACCCTGTAAACTCTAACTATGGAATTTTATGAGGATATTTGAATGTTATTTTCATGTAATGCATTGATAATTAATCAGGTTTTTTAACATTTATTGTTTTTCAATAAACGGAAACCAACAAATACATTTTCATGTATAAAATAAAATAAATTTACATTTATTTTTTAACCCTGTAAAATCTAGCTTGGGAAATTTAGGGGGAGATTTTAAGGTATTTTTAATGTTATGATATAATTAGGTTTAAGGCTTTTTAAACAATTATTGTTTAATAATAAATGAAAACCAATACAGATTTTATGTGTTTATTTACAAGATAAAATGTGTAATTCACTTTCATAGAATATTTTACAAAATCTCAAGTTTTAGGTATGGAATGTCTAGTATCAAACATTTTATCTATTCTCCTTAATAAATGATAAGAAATGCATTTGTTAATACAATTACAATTAGTTTTCCTAATTTTCAAGAATCCAAAAAATCTAATTAGATAGGTTACACATATAGAAGCTTCAAAAAAATCTAATTAGATAGGTAACACTTATAGAAGCTCCACTGTGCTTGCTGGATCGCTGAGGGTGGCCGCTGAAGGGGAACGCGGACAAACGCAGCGAAACGCGTTCACTGCGGCTCTATAAAGTGTATATAGTATATAGTTATATACTCTTTTCGTGGATGTTTTACTTTAATTTCGGTTTACCTTGTTGTTGTTACTGCTGCTGCTGGTATTTGCCATTGTTATTGTTGCTGCTGTAGTTTTGTTATCGGCGCAATTCCGCCTTTTGAAATTTGCTGCTCTGCTGAACGTTTTTCTTGTTATTGTTTTACACTTGATGAACTCACTGTAAAAAGCCACTGCTAAAAACAAATACAAAAAGAAATAAAATGCACAAACGCAGACAGTGCGAGAAAGAGCCAGAGAGAACCTGCCTCTCCGTCTCGTATTATATAGTATACTATATAAAGTCATGGTCTGGCAAATTCACGCTAACACACTTTGTATATTAACCAGTCTGCCTACTAAGAGTCCCATTAGAGGTTCTTTAAGTTTATCCACTAATTGGGAAAGAGGGAAGCATCAAAGGTTACTGCATTTGGTCACTATAAATTAATTAATTGTTAGTTATTGTCTTAGTAAGTCTTGATCCTTGTAATACATTTTAACTTTAATTTTTTTAGGAGGTTCAAAGGCTAGTAAATTGATTTATTTACTAAGCTTTACTAGATTTTGACGTTATAATACTCGAACAATTTTCTGTTTAACATAGAAGTATCTTTCTGATCTAGCATAGTCCAAACTAACATATTTGCATTACCTTTCGTTTTCTTTCCTTCGAAATAAACATACAATACATAAAAATTCTTCAGAAAAAAATGTTAAACAAATAATTTTAATGACTTTGTTTACTCTGAGCTGAAAGAAAAAATTTCTGAAAAGCAAAAATTATGGAAAAATTCATATATAAAGAGCGGCAAAATAAATCTGAAAAGCGCAAATATTTGATGTGCGCCATTGATTAATTGAGTTAATAAAGAATCAAATGAACTTGTTTGTGGGGGAAATGCTTCCCTTTAAATTTCAATTTGTGTTTGTGGTCATAAATAGCTTACCCTGCTCTTAGATTTTTTTTCGACAATTTTATGGCTACTTGGGCCTCTTGAATAGGCCTCTTTTTATATATGAAGTAATTTCTCAATGGCCAAACGCTAATTGTACTTTATTTTATATGCACTTTACTTTGGCGGTCTGTCTGTTGGTCTTTCTCCCCGCTTTCGAGGCATTTAAATGATTGCCTTAACGCAAATAAAAGTTGACCAAAAAAAAACAAGGAGAAAAAAAAACCAAGTGGAAAAGCAAAGTTTGCTTAAAACCAGTAAAACTATTTCAATGTGTCAAACCAAAAGCGCTGAAAGGAGAGGGAAAATGCGGCGAGATGACCAAATATTATGGCCAAATAGTTTCCGGCTTGGGAAAATGCCTAATGAGACTGCTGCGATGAAAGACGATTTCACGATCAGGCCAAAATGCAAAATGCCCAGCCACCAGCTCACTCTGTCAGTCACTCAATCACTCACTCAGTCAGTCAGTCAGTCAATCAATCTCGCATTGGCTGAGGCTGGCCAAATGGAAATACTTGGCTAAGTAGAGCTGCTGGCCAAGAGAGCTGGGGGTCCAGGCCAAATTGGAATGCCAATCCCGACACGAAGCTCCTTTTAAAATATTTCTCAAATTGTCTTGACAGTTGCAATTGTTACGGTTATTCAATCAAAAAAACAACAACAAAAATTGAAAATACGAAAGAAGAGAAATTGTTATGATTTCTTCAGCATCTTCTTCGCCTCTTCGGAATTTATGCATTTCATTCATTGCACTTAGCCCGGTTGTATGAATAAAACATTCGAGCCAAGTTAACCCATTTCTGCATTTATCTTCGGTTCTCCGTCGCTGCTAGCTTTATTTTCTTTCTCTTTTTTTTGGTGGTTCGTCTTTTTTCCATGCAATTTTCGCACGAGTTGGCCGGGCTATAAATAAATATCACACTTGTCGAGGAAATTCTCTCTCTGTCTGTCTCTCCCACGATTTATGTGGGAGCCATCCTGGGATATACCCAGGGGGCATGCCGCTGGGGCAGCCAGTGGGGCAATCAGCTCCCCGATGCGTTGTATGTGTGGCCAGCGCCAAATGCACAGAATCAACAGACGCATTTATTTTCTTCCTTTTCCCGGTCACCCTTTTTTTTAATGGAGGTCCATCAGTCTCTGCAGCAAGTTACCTGCTGTACTATGTTTTTTATTGCACTTTTTGGGTGTGAAGAAAACGCTTAAAGGTAAGCGGTAACGATTTTTCTTGCCACAGCTTAGTGGCTTTAGTAAGCGTAATATTTTTAAAGAGAATTTGATTCTTTCTGGTCAAGTGGAATTTTATATTTAGCTTTTATTTCTGGTTTCAAGTAAGTTTTAAATTATTTAAAAATTTATCTGTCAGCAAACTTTAATGGGGTTTAAAGCTGTGCTTACGAGAAGACAGACAGATAAACTTTCTTAGTATCTCAGAATATTTAAAAATGTTGGATACCTTTTGAAATAATTGTAAGCCACTAATGTTTGTAAAAGTCAGTCTTGTTATCCTTTTTTTGTCATAGTTTTTATTCTAAACTCATTAAGGCTTTGAGTTTTATTTTGTAAATAAATAAATTCATCAATGAGAACAAGGACTTAATTAAAATATAAAAAAACTCTTAAAAAGAGTATTACAATTCTGCTTAACCAAATTAATTTTCCTTTCATGCTTCAGTATTTCTTTATATGCATTTTTTTCTCGCTTTCCGCGTAATGCAACCTGGGGCAAAGTGGCGTCTGCACTTCTGCACAAAAGCACCCTCGCCACTCGGGCCCCCGCTTCTGCCCCACATTGTGGCATTGACGATTGACGAGCAGATGGAATGAAATTGTGGCCCAATGGCCGAGAGCACTCTTGCCATATTCCCGGTATCCATGTACCCCAAGATGCTAGCGGCGACGATGATGATGAGGCCTGGGATTCCCAAACGAAGTGCTATACGAAATTTGGTGTTTCTTTTTTTGCTCAGCCAAAGCTGAAGATTTATATGGATATAATTTTAAATGAGAACATACGATTGCAAATTTGCATTAAACTAAGGAGTTTATGGGAAGCCAATGAACTTTCTAAGAAATGTATTTTGGTGGGAATTTTTCAAAAGGGAATTCTTGAGAAGCTCAACATTACTTATTTGGATATAAAGTTAGATCTACTTTTTTTTTGTAGTTGTTGTCTAACTTTTGTCTATGCATATGTTTACCTTTCCATTCATTTTCCGCTTCGCCTCAATCTTAACTTGGTGATTTGATACACGGATCCCTTATTACGCTCCGAAATTACCTTCAATTACCCTAAACGTCAATTAGCCAATGACAAAAAAAAAACCAAAATACTTCGTGTAATGCTCCCTTAACACTGGTCATGGTCTTATAACCGGCATAATGAAGACATTTCAGCTATAAGTATGACAATCTTTTGGCCTAAACGCACCAAATGACAAGAGTTGATGATTATAACATTTGAAGTGGGAGCAGCCCAGAAATCAAGGTTAGAAAACATACAGACAATGTAAATTTAAAGATAGCTTTAAGTTTCTAATTCATTCTAAGTCAAGGGTGATGTTAAAAGAAATTTCTTATTTATATTCACTTAGTAAGTGTACCTTAACTCATTTTCGATGGGTTAATGACAGTTGGATTGGGTAATAGGCCCGCTAAGGTCAACGTAATTTGACTTCTATTCACGCCTGCCACAGCGATCGCTGCTGCCATTGTTGTGTTGGCCACAAGCGATGTTGCTGTCAACACTGCAACGACGACGAAGACTTCCACTAAAACTTCGAATGCGGTTTGGTTTTTTTTTTTTTTTGTTAGCCGCTAGTGCTCCTCCGACCATCCAATCGAAAGTGAAAACCCGATGCAATGAACTCGGATGGAGGGAGGAGGATGGAACTGCGACTCCTACACCACAGGCTGCTGCTGCACGTTGCAATGGGGAAAGCAGCAGCAGCTGCGTTAGAAAAATTCAAATTATGCGACAACGGAGCCAGAGCCAAAGCCATTCAAGTGTGGCCAACACAACAGACAACAATATCAAGTGACAATCATAAGGAAAGAGCAGAGAGAAAAAAAATTAAATATAAAATAATAATAATAAGCTGCTGTCGCCGGTTTTGCCTGCCACTTTTTCTCATTACGTTTTATAGGCAGCTATTAAAGCCGCAAAATCTTGGCGACATTTCGTAATGAGAGGCATCTGGAAAATCGGACGGGGGGCTTTGGCTTTGGCCATATCCAATTGCCAGGCTAGAGGTTTGCATGCCCAAGACAAAAGGCCATAAACTTGTTGATTGTCTGTTGCCATGGCAGCAGGCGCAATGCCAAAGCGAAAATCGGATGTAGGCTCCCCTTCCTTTCAATCACAATCACAAACAGTCCCATTCCCATTTCCAGTCCAATCATTAAATCACGCCTTTGACCTTTGCACGCAGTTCGTTTTCCGAACGCCCTAATGAATGCCTTAGGCCCGAAAACATAAACACACGAGTAACGAAAGCAAAGCGTACAATAATTCTATGGCTAATTACAGTTTAGGCCAAGTTGGGCCGCGCTGCAGACCTTGCTAGCAGTTTTTTTTAAACAGGCAAACGGAACAAAAAAAAGTTTTGCTTTCCGATGTTTACGGTTGAGTTTTCAACAAAACGCCTGGTATGATGGCTTATTTGTTTGAGAACGAATGGATGGAGGGATGGAGGAAATATTGTGATTGGCGGGCTACTTGATAAGGTCAAAGGTGTGCTGATGGTGCTGATGGCTGGGGGCCAATGTTGATGGCAGAGACCTTCAGGCCAAAGGAAGTGAAACTTTCAAAGTGCGAAAATATGATCTTTGAGTACATATGTACGAGTAGTAGAGGAAATGTAAAGAACACTGGGAATATGTAAGCAAAGATAGGAAGCTAGTTCAGAAATACAAAACAGATGAGCAAAATGTAGTACCTATAATTTACATAATAGCATTAAGTATGTGATTTTATAGTATCAAATCTTTAAAAATCACAAATACCAACTTATAAAAATGTTAATAATTTTACAATAAATAAAATCGATACAATTATTGATATGATTTGTCCCGATAAGTTATTAAATATGTTATTTAAAGTAGCTTCTTTGATTTTCAGTTATATTTCGAAATACTTATTACACATTTTTACACAACATATCGCCCGCGTTAGCCTTGTGCAACTTTCAATTCCACTTGATGCCCAGCACTAAACTCGTTGAAACACTTCATAAATGTTGCATATCCCCTCCCCCACCTGCCATCAAGGCAATCCCTCCCCGGGACCGCTCCTTATCAATGCCAAGTGAAGTTTGCTCTCCAATCCCCTGAAACCCACACACGACCAACAACAAATTCGAACATTTTTCGCACATAAATCACATTGACCTTAAAAAAAAATACGTATCGAAACAAAAACGTTGTCATAACATGGCCAAAACCAAAACCAAAACTGAAACCAAAGGAGGCAAAGTGTCTCCAGGAGGAGAAGGGGAGCCACAAAAGGAGGACGAGAGGACAGGAGGACGCGGAGCACACAGAGGCTGTCAAGGCTACGTGACAAACAACAAGGTGACATAAATATCCAGTTGCTCCAAAAAGGAAACTAAACTTTTTTTCTTTTTAGCCAAGGCAACATAACAAAGTCCCCACAGAGGGGGAAAGGGGCCAGAGAGAGAGGGGGCAGACGGAGATACGTTCCAAGCAAACGAAAGCATAAAACTGATACAGGCAGGCCTCGTTAATTCAGAATTATTCCGAAAAACATTCACTGCCTCTTTATAAGAATTTAGATTTTGCCAAAAACGTAAATTTCTTGTTAAAAAGGTTCTTTGAATAAGTTAAAAACAACTCCAAGAATCATTTAAAACATGAATATAAAATCTGTAATAATTTAAGCCTGAAAAATTTGTATCTAAATTCAGAATTATTCGGAAAAATATACACTGGCTCTTTATAAGAATTTAGATTTTGTCAAAAACTTATTTTTCTTACTAAAACAGTTCATTAAGAAAAGGTAAAGACAACTTCCAAGAATAATTTGAAACATTATTATAAAATTTGTAATAATTTAATTATTTAATATCTAAATTCAGAATTATTCCGAAAAACATACACCGACTCTTTATAAGAATTTAGATTTAGCCAAACACGTATATGTCTTGCAAAAACAGTTAATTAAATAAGTTAAACACAACTTCCAAGAATCATTTAAAACAGGAATATCAAATCTGTAATAATTTAAGCCTGAAGAATAATTATTTAACATCTGAAGTGTAGCTTAAAATATTTTTACATAAAAAATAGAGGTTAATAAATGGTATTAAAAAATACTCAACAGTGGCAACATTTCAAGGCAA
>JAEIHY010003821.1:0-11448 GCA_018904565.1 Drosophila tsacasi
TCTTCAATCTCACTAATTTTGTTTAATATTTAAGTTATTTATATTTGACATGTCAGACTTAAAAAAAAAAAAACAAGGAATTGATCCAAATGTAAATGAAGCATTCAAAATGTTGAAATATGTACCAGTGGAACACAGGCATTGGACCATTTTTTCAAACAAAAACTCCTTTCAGCTTAAGGGTCATAAATAAACCTTTATTTCAATTAATTCCTTATGGCTAAGGTCAAAGGACATACGTTTTAAATGTACACGTTTTCAGCAAAGTCCCTTCTCTTTTTTTAAAACAAGATTTACACTTTCAAGCTAACTTTATTTCTGCATTTAACACAATATAAAGATTTCGAAAATATTAGCAATTTTATCTAAACGAAACAATAACGATCAACCGAACTATTTCTGCAGCCGCCGCGTTGCCTTTCGGAAGGGCCGGTTCTCCATTGGCGGGGCAAACATGTTCCCAGCGTTTGCCTGCTGGGCTGGACTAGCGGCGCCGCCGGTGAAGTTATAGGCTCCGGCCGGATTGCTGGCTGGAGGCGTCGGCGCTGGACTGCCGAAGGCAGTGGGTGCTGGGTTGCCACCAGCGCCACCGAAGCTAAACGGCTTGGCCGTATTCATGTTCTGGTTGCTGGGCGGCGAGGCAATGCCGCCAGCAGCAGCTCCGCCGAACGAGAAGGGAGCGTTGCCTGCTGTGGAATTATTGGTGGCGTTCTTGGCTCCACCAAAGGCGAAGCCTCCGGGCTTGGGTTGGTTCTGGGTGGCAGCCACCGCACTGGCGAACAGATTTCCACCCATATTCGGCGCGGCGCTGGGAGCAGCGGTTGCTGAGCCACTGCCAAATGCAAAGGGTTTGTTCTGATTGGTTGTTCCTGCTGCTGGCTGTGCTGCTGCTGCTGCGGCTGATGCTGCTGCCGGTGCTCCAAATCCCCCAAAGCCAGACGATGCAGCAGGCGCTGGCTGAGTGGTGGCATTGCTGCTGCCGCCAAAGCCAAAAGTGGGCTTCACGACAACTGTATTGGCGCTCGCTGGACTCCCAAAGACATTGTTGGACGCCGGCTCATCCTTTTTGCTGAAGGAGAAGCCTCCAGATGCTGCGGCTGGTGCTGGTCCTGCTGCCTGGTTGCTCGCGTTTCCGCCAAAGCTAAAGCTGGGCTTGGCCGCGGGACTGCCAAACAAGTTTACTGCTCCAGGCTCCTCGGTCTTTTTGGCCGCGGCGGCGGCGGCAAAGGAAAATCCTCCTGTCGGTGCAGGTGCAGTTGCCGGCTGTGCGGCACCAAATGCAAACGGTTTTGTGGCTACAGGCGTAGCAGTGGCTCCACTACTGCCAAACATAGGCGTTGACGGTTTGTTTGATGATCCGAACGAAAATGAGTTGTTGGTGGGCGCAGGTGTTGGTGTCACTGCTGCTACCGGCGGGGCTACGCTGCCAAAAGCCGGCGGTGGAGCAGCCTTGTCACCACCACCGAAGCTGAGCACAGCACTGGGTTTGCTGTTCGAGCCCTTGTCTGCTCCTCCTCCTCCTCCAAATGCAAATACGGATTTGTTGACATCCGTGTTGCTGCTCGTTTCCTTGGCAGCTGATGCAGCTCCTCCAAAACTAAAGGGCGTAGCTGCAGCTGCGCCTGCATTCTGTCCAAAGGGCGTGCTAGTGGCCGGTTCCGCTGGCTTTGCGGCTGACCCTGCTGCTCCTCCTCCGAAGCTAAAGAGATTCGTGGCTGCCGTAGCCGAGTTGGTTGTTGGAGTCTTGAAGCCAAAGGCATTGGCCGGCTCTGTGGACGTGGCAGCTGCCGTCGATGCTGCAGCTGGCTTAAAGGGGCTGCCAAAGGTGTTGTCCTGACTGCCAAAGATACCTGCTGGTTTCGAGGCTTCCGGTTTTGAATTGAAAACACCCCCAAAGGTGGGTTTGCTCTCCGCCGCTCCATTGGGGGCTTCTGTTTTGCTGCCGCCGAAACTGAATACTGCCTGTGGCTCCGCTTGAGGCGCGCCGCCATTAGCAGGCGACGAGGTTGATTGCCCAAAGGAAAACATTGGCGCGGCTTTCGGTGGACTTGTGATGATGCTGCTGCTGGCTGTGGGTGCTGCGCCAAATGGAGATGTGGTCGCTGTGGTGGTGGCTGCACTCGGCTGGCCGAAGTTTAGCGTTGGCACAGTGCTGGGCAGGACAGTGGCCGTTGCGCTGGTTGTTCCAAAGGTTAGTGAAGTTGTGCTCGGTTTTCCCAAGCTGCCGACTGTAGTTGTAGGTGTAGTTGTCTTTGTTGTTTCCGTTTTGAAGCTAGTGGAAGCGCCCACTGTGGGTCCGTTGGTAGAAGCTGGTGATTGTCCGAAGGAGAATACGGGCGCTGTGCTGGAGCTGCTGCTGGTGGTGGTAGATCCAAAGGAAAGCGTCGGTGCTGTTGTCTTTGGACTGCCAAAGGTAATCAGAGGCTGATTTGACGTTAAGTTGGGAGCTAATGAAGTGGCAGGAAGGTTCAACTTGGGCTGAGCGGCTTCTGGGACTTTGTCTACGGTGACTGCAGAGGAAGCTGGTGCTGCTGCTTTGGCTGGAGTTGCTACTGGAGCTAAAGCTGTTGCTGGAGCTGCTGCAGCTGCTATTCCTGGAGCTGGAGCGTCCTTTTTTGTGGTTGTCGTTGCCGCTGGAACTATCAATTGGTTGCTCAGTATAACCGGCTTGCTGGGAGACGTGATGGTCTGGGCAGCGGTCGTCGAGGTCACTGTGGTCGTCGTAGTGATTGTTGTTGTGACCAAAATGGGCGTTGTGGTGGTCTTCGGGGCAACAACCGACGCAGTGATGGGCTTAATGGGAGTCGGAAGCCCTGCAGGTGCGGGCAGTAGCGTGGCGTCAGGCTCATCCGGCTCACCTTGGTACAGTTCACCCCTTAAGCCGCTCAGCATGATGGCCAGCTTGGTCTTTTGTGTGCGCTCCACACTGGGATTTCTGACGCCCAGCATAGAGTTCTGCTGCTTGGGTTTCACGAACTGTATGCCCGCATATTCCCCGGCATCTACATCGGGGCTGTTGTGATCCTGCAGCGGCCGTTCCACTCTCGGTTGCGACGACTGTCTCGCATTGAACAGGGTAAGCTTCGGCTTCTCTGCTGGAGGTGGAGGAAGAGCCTGCGCAGGGCGATGATCACTACTGTGGCCCCTGGCGGGAGGTGCTGAGATCGTTCGCGCTGGCGGGACAGCCGGAACAGCGGGCATGGGCATGCTCTGTGTCCTGCCGATGGACTCAGCATCCACTTTACGTTGAACCTTGGACTTGGGTGAAGTCTCCGGCGAACTAGTGCTGACGGCGGACTCGTTATGGCTTCGCTGCAGGGTCTCCCGCATGTCAAAAAGTTTCCGCTTGTTGCTGTGCCGCTGACTGGAGCTCAGCGAGGAGGCAATATCGTTGCTGTAGCTGCAGTTGCGCCGCTTGGCCACCTGCTCAGGGGACTGGCGGGGCGAGATCGCGCCATTGGAATACATATGCTGCAGAGCCGCTGGCGGAGCGGGCAAAGAGGTCAGATTGTGCCTGAGAGGAACGGCGACGGTCAGCTCCCGCTGCCTTTTAAAGGACTGATGCTGCTGGTGCTGCTGTTGCTGCTGCTGCAGCCTATGCAGTTCGTGTTGGTGTTGGTGATGGTGGTGCGGATGCTGATGCTGGTGAAGGTCCACAAAGTCTTCTCGCTGACAGCTTCTTTTCGTAAAGTCGTGGGCCGACTGTGTGTCCTGAAAGCAACCGAAACCTAAGCTCGTATCTCTCTTGCTGCACCCCACACGATGCAAACTTACACCGCTGTTGATGCGCTTCCGCGAGATTTCCTTGAGCTCCTCCAGAACACTTCTGGTGGGTTCGCACTCGTGCTGCGGATGTGGCGGATGCAGGATGGGTCGATTCTCCCGCGACAATTGCTCCTGATCGCTGGGCTTGAGCGCCACACCGACCAGCGAGTTGGATCGCATCAGGCTCGACAGTGTGTTGCCGGAGTAAAAGCTTCGTTCTGGCGGTGCAATCTTGGTCATCGAGAGCACCGGAACACTCGATTTGTAGGGCAGTGGTGGGGCTGCGGGCCGTCGTGGTTGCGAGAGTGGACTGTACAGGTTGCTTACGGACATACTGCGCTGCAGGCCAGCAGCACCACCGCCACTGCCGCGTCCTCCAAGTCTGGCCTCTTGGTAGGCCGCAATGCGAGAGGTCAGGCCACTACTGTGCACATCGGCAAATGTCCTGGAAACAGCAAGCAAACGGGTGAGATTTTTAAAGGGTAATTAAAGATATTTATAGGATAATTTATAGATTAAGATGCATCCTTTTGGACAATTGTGACACATATCGTGGCAACCTGCTCTCACCTGGGATCCAACTGACTAAGGTTCAGTTTTTGTCTTGATATGTTGCTCCTGCTGCCCACTGTGGCCGTCAGCGATTCCTCCGGCGTTCGACTGCCGCTGCTGCTGATCACGCTGTTCCGCCTGAGGGGACTCAGTGTCATTAGAAAGCTGTTGGGCATGGGGCGGTTGCCGCTGGAAATACAAGACAAAGGAAAACACCTTCAGTAAGCCTGCTATGCGGATGTGGCAGGCACACAAAACTCACATAGAAGAAGCGTCAATCCGCGTGGAGTCGGCCATGGGGCTGTTCATGTGCAAGCGACGACGCTCCATGCTGTCCAAGGTCAAAAACTGGTTATTAGCAAAGAGCGATTGCGGGGAACAAAACACTCTGACTTCGGGCGGAATTATCCTCGCTTAATTGCACGCCTTTGAGTTCTAAAAACCAGGTTTTATTAGATATTTCGCAAAGTTAAACAATTTTAACGCACCTGGCGAAATGTCTGCAGTGTGACTGTGGCTGAAGCGCCAAAATATACCTCGGCGATGGGCAATAAAAATACCGACGCCTCTCAAAATACAAAATATACCAAGGCGATAAAATTATTGATGTAAACTCGATAAAAATACCAAATATCGTTTTTTAATTGTTATTTTTCGTATTTAGGCACGGAATCCAGTTCTTAAATCTGCTTCTTAGCGAACAAGTTTATATTCTTTTCTTAAGTGAATCAATCAACGGGTGAACGGATGGAAAGGCGCGGACAGACTGAGCTGCTGCGGCGAGGCGCCTCTATTTATAGGCGTGAGAGAGACTTTCTTAGACTTTTTCTATCTTTCTCTATTAATTTCCCTATACCTCTTTCAAACTCTAGCTCTATTGTCTCTCTCTCTCTCTCATATCTCTTCAGTTCTCTCTATCGCTACTCTCTCTGTCTATTTCCCTCTCTTTCTCTATCTATTTATTTCTCGGCTTTTCTCGATCTCTTTCTCCCTCTCTATCTAACTCTCTCTATGTTTTTCTCTCTCTCTCTCTCCCTATCTCTTTCTCTATCCATCTCTGACACCTATAAATAGAGGCGCCTCGCAGTATTAGCCTCAGTCTGCCCGCGACCTTTCACCCGCTCATATCTGTGTAACAAATCTTGTGTTAAAAAGTGTGTAAATAACTATGTGAAGAATTCTCTGCACTCAAAAGGACTTAATTATCTATGAATCTGGACAAAGTCTGCAATGTGGCGATGAAAGGTAACTAAGTGTACTCCACTGCGGGTAAGTCCGAACCAAAACTATTATCCAATATCCTACATAAAAACTGATAGTACCGATCGATAAGTGCAAAAAGAATTTCTCTATGGAGCATGAAGCTAACAATTGGCTATCAATTGGTTATTAACTAAAAGGTAACTTATTAATTAGCTACTATGGCCTACCGCTCGACTGGGTGGTTACAAATTTACATATTGAACTTATGGATTACAGTTTTTGTATGAGACTGGTTTTGCGGAGGAAGGAGAGAATTTTTTTGAGTTTGCTGTTGGGTTGACTAGGAGTTGGATTGGGGTTTCGTGGGAAAAGTAAGCAGATCTCGTCATGCCAGGTTATCCAGGTAGAGCACCATGTTGGATGTCTTCGGATTTTGGTTCTCAGCTTTTTTCAGGGTTCGCAAAAGGTGTACTTGGGTGTGCCCATCTATTAGGCAAGATCCATAGTTTGAAATATGTGAAGGGCAGAGCGAAAGGCAAACAGTCGAAAGCAGTATGTTCTTTTTAAAATTTTTATTCTTTTCCGCAACCCGCTCTAGAAATACTAAATGTCCGCCCTCAAAAATTTCCTAACGCCATGCAACTTTCTAGTATTTACGAATCTGAACTGGATATTTGCCTCTCGCTCTCTCTGACTGCTTTGAAACAGTTTTTTACTATCTGAATACCGTGCTTAACACATATATTTCTTGTTTTTTTTAGCTTTTGAGCCAATTAATACCAACATTTGTATGACAAAATTAAATAACGAATTAAAATTAATCGTCGCATAATTCTATAATTAAAAACTAATATTTAACGTTAATTTTCGTCCGATTCGAGATCATCTTTTGTGTTTTTTGACTCCGCCCGAAATGCGTGCATTTTAGATCGCAGATGCGCCTTAAGATGCGTGTTGCGCTGGAAGGATTGTTCGCAGATGGAGCAGCTAAAAATAAAAAAATCAATTAATTCTTTGTCCCTCGGAAGCTCCAAGATGTACTCACGAATAGGCCCGTACTCCTGTGTGTATTAACTCATGCCGCTTGCGTCCGGACGCCGAGCTAAAGGTCTTGTCGCAGTGGGTGCAGTTGTATGGTCGGGCATTTGTGTGAATTCTGGAAGGGATTAGTTAGAAATGAGTGAATTCCGAGGTCCGAGGCTAACTCACCTCTCGTGGATTACACGAGTTGTGCTGTTGTGGAAGCTCTTGGTGCAGAATCGGCAGGAGTAGGGCCGCTCGCCCTTGTGCACGATCCGCTGGTGCAGTGACAGGAGGTGGTCGGTGTAGAAGCGCCTGCCGCACTCCTCGCAGGCAAAGTTCCTTATGCCCGTGTGCCGAAGCATATGCAGCTTAAAGTTGCTCTGGTCGGTGAAGTGGCGGCCGCACTGCTCGCACACACAGTCGCGCATGCGCTGCTGCCGCTTCCGCTGCGCGATCTGGTCCTCGGTCATGTTCTTCCACGTCACGTATTTTTTCTTTTTCCTCGGCTTCGACTCCACACTTTCGGGCTTCGATGTGCTGCCTCGTGGGCGACCTCGTTGCTTCACTGACGCGGGCTGTACGGGAGAGGCTGGATAGGAGCTGTCCGTAAAACCGTCACGCTCGAGTTCACCCTCATTTTCAGATGAGTCCTGCTCGCGATCCGGCTGAAGCTGTCTTGAAGAGCTCGGAAAGGAGATGTCTGTGTAGCAGTCCTCTTCGACTTCGCCCACAGAGTCTGCAATGAGGCTAAAAAGCTCTTCGGCATCGCTGCTGCTTTCGTATATGGTTTCGAACTCTTCGGTCACATTAGTGTCCAGGATGTCAGTCTCCATTTCAGCTTCGGCTAGTTCCTCCCCGACATCGAGACAACCGTCAATCTCTTCAAGGAAATCAGCGTCTGCCTCAGGCGAGTCGTCCTCCACATAAGGCGGGCTCACGATACCGCCGTTGATATACTCCTCCTCCTGGGGTTCACATTCCTCTACTTCATCCTCCTCCTTGGAAAGCTTGCCGCCCTGCAGCAGATCTTTCTGTGTTTGGAGGCACCGTTCCCGGAACGCCATGGCCAGCTTCAAGTCGTGCAGACAGCAGCCACAAATAGAACTGGGCAGCGCTGGATCATTATCGATCTGCACGTACAGGTGAGTAAAAGTAAAAACTTTAATTAAAAGCAAACCAGCATTCGATCCAAACTTACCGCCGCACCGGTCACCTGTATAAGGTTTAGCAGCAAAGTGGCGTTCTTTACGCTAAAGAGATTCTTGGGCCTTGCGTTGTATATGAGGCCGGCGCAGGTCCGGCATTGAAATGGCATTTTAAAGCTTGGGTATGGTCAAGAATTAAGCTAAGTGCGAGCATAAACAAAAATTTGGGAAAATGCGAAGGAATCAGCTGTCTTGTTATCGATGCTATCGATAATTGCGCTCAGCCAGAGGTGTAGTGAAGGGGGTCGATAAACGCCTGAACCCGAATATTCCCCGTCCATGTCACACACACTTGCACACTGGCATGGAACGTAAACAATAAACAACTTAAAAATAGAAAAGCTCAAGATGCGGAATAAGAACTGTCGCGTTTGCTCCGGACAGGAGGCTGCAATTAACATTTTTGATCCTGAAAATATTCACCTGGTTCGCCAAATTCATTCCATTACGGGAGTAGAGGTAGCAATAATTAAACAGCAAATAATTCAACATTTAACCCATTCCTACATTCTATTTCGCAGCTAAGTGATAGAGTAGAACTTTCCAGCCACCTGTGCTTGGTTTGCCTGGGCGATCTGAACGCAGCTTTGAAATTCCGGCAACGCTGCATTATATCCGAGAAGCAGAATCTGGAGAAGATCGACGCAGAAGATTCAAGTTCAATTCAACCAGAGCAGCAGCATGAGGATATAGACGACACCGAAATAGAGTTGTATTTAGCACAGAACGATGAGTTAACTCTCCACATGGACCCCACACAACCAGTTGAGTTTCCTGGAGGAGTTAAGGAAGAGGCCCCCAAGAAAGCAAAAACAAAGCCAGGTGGCCGAGGTGGACCGCACGTCTGCGATGATTGCGGTAGAAGCATCAACTGCTGGACAAACTTTTTAGAGCACAAGCTGCGGCACACGGGCATCAAGGATTTCCATTGCCAGTTCGGGTAAAGTTTGAGAATGAACCCCTTACTTGAATACTAATTTTTCCGCCTGACAGTTGCGGCAAGAGCTTTGTCACTCGCAAGGAACTGACGCGCCACAATCGCACACACACGGGCGAAAAGCCCTTCGCCTGCAGCTACTGTCCTTCACGGTTCTCGGATGCCAGTTCCCGACAACAGCACCATCTCCGCCACCGGGACGAGCGCAATTTTCAGTGTGACGTCTGCGAGAAGACCTTCATCAGTTCCGGCTGCCTCAGCAAGCACAAGGCGATACACTCTTCCGAGCGGCAGTACAAGTGAGCTTAGAGTTTAGTTATCTAATTCTTTCCTAGCTTAAAATTCTGTCCTTTTTAGCTGTGAAATCTGTGATAAGAGCTTTCAAAGAAAGTCCCATCTGCGTAACCATTTGACCACCATCCCTCACCTGGAAAAGGCAAATTGTATTGTGTAAAATATTGGCACTCTATTCTTAATTTTTATATTTACAATATTTTAAGATATTATTAAAGTACAAAGCTTGTTCTTGTCCAAATTTAAAGAATTTTCTAACCCACGATTAAAAGAATACTTTTCAACATTTGTACTCTTTTTATTTACAATTACTAATAAAAATAGGGATTTAATTACGTTTATTGCATTCGTTAGGGACTAGTACAGCTCCGTGTGTCGCATAGCGTCGTTATTCTGGTGCTTTCGCATAGTCAGTTGGTGGGTCATTGTCCCGATATGCTGCTCCAGCTGATGCTTGCGGGAGAAGTTCTTATTGCACGGTCGACAGCTGAAAGTGAGTAAATGTGAATAATCATTCCTCGCAGCTCGAGGCTTGACTTACAGGAAGGGTTTTTCCCCTGTATGGGTGAGCATGTGGTTCTTTAGCACATTGGAATATGAGAAGGACTTGCCGCAGGTGGGGCAGGTGAAGGGTCGCTCATTCGTGTGGGTCCTGCAAGGCCAACAAGGAAATTTAGTAATGCTAATGCACCTTTAAGGCGGGTGTCCCTGGAATCACCTCTCATGGCGAATGCTAGAACTGCGGTCTGCAAAGGAGCGGTTGCAGTATTTACACATGAAAGGCTTCTCGCCCGTGTGTACGCGGATGTGGCGATTCAGCTCGGAAGGGCCGGCAAACGTTTTGCTGCAGATTCTACAAATAACAGATATCCTTGACTATGATTCCTACACTAGATGGCCCGTTTGTGGCACTCACTCGCATTCGAACGGCTTTTCGGCCAGGTGGCGACGCATGTGTATGTTGAGCGCCGCCCGCTTCGCGTAGATATTTCCGCAAATCTCGCACATAATGTTTGTGGAGGACTCCTCGGGCGAGGTTTTGCAGCCTAGGGGCACAGACGTCATCTCCTGGGCATTACCTTGCGTTAGGCCGACTGTAGAATTGCGGGGTCGTCCACGACCACGCTTGCTGTGTCGGGTCTTGCGCACCTTGGGCTTGCGACAGCGTTCCTCGGGATTGTAGTCACTGTCGCTGCCTTGCCGCACAATCAACTCATTTTCGTCCAGTTCATCCGCCACCACGTCCGTTTCGTAGGGTTGCTCCGATTCCGCAATACCGTCCTCCAGGCGCTCCTCCAGCATGGCCTCCAGCTCCATGCCCTCCTCCTCGGTATTGATGAATTCGTTGGTGGCCTCGTAGATGTATTCCGCCACTATGTGCGGCACCTCATCTGTTGGCTCGACCTTCATTTCGGCCTGGTATGGGAGAATAGGAAATCCCTAGTTCAATGGCGCTCCATCGATATCGGTGGCCCACTTACCTTGACCACATTCGTGGTGAGAGCAACCTGGCACAGCCGCCGGAAGTCATGGGCGTTGGTCAGCTTGTCCAAGCAGCTCAGGCACAACATACTGGGAATGTCCTGCAGCGGCACCAGCTGAAAGACCAGAGGAGTCAATGGTATTTGACGCGCAGGTGCCTTGTAATCAACTTACTTTGAGGCTGACCACTTCCTCCAGCTTGCGGACCAGCTCGCGGCAGTCCTCGTCCTCGTCATCAAAGAGAGGCGTCATCGTATCCGCGTTAATGTGGTCTGTTAAACAGATCCGGCACAGCATAAACTCGGGCATGGTGGCTCCGTTCGCAGTCGGTCGGAAAAATTAAGGAAAATAAACAAGCGTCTGCAGCACTGCCTCACCCAGGGTTGTCAAATTGATAAGCGCTGCATAACTATCGGAGGTGCTATCAGTAATCGATAAGTCAACGAGGAATTTTTAAATAAACGATTTAGGTAATTAAATACTGTATATATCTAGAAAATAAATAAGACAAATATTAATGGGTTTAGCTTTTTATACAATTATTACCTTTGTACAGAAATTATATTTGTTAATTGATTTATTGTCAGCAAAACATCAGGATCACGAAGTACTTTTCTTTTGATAATTCCGGTGAGCGCATACGCGTTCCTATATAAATTATATGAGAAATATTTTTAAAACACAACTTAAGCATATCAATTGAATATATTCTCTGTTTAAATAGATTTTCAAGCAATTACAAATTCAAAGCCGAATAAGACTATCGCTAAAGAAGTCACATACCTGTCAACCCTAGCATCTCTCATATGTTTGTTTTGTGTTTTGAATCGAAGTTGCAAGGAATCTTTAACAAAACTTAGATGTAAATATTAAAAGCACACAATGGAAATCAGCATCAAGTGGAGCATGTGCCGCACCTGCATGGTCAAGCGGTGCTCCACCCTGCAGCCGCTATTTGAATCTAATGCCGCCGAGCATTTGCATCAA
>JAEIHY010003824.1:0-11370 GCA_018904565.1 Drosophila tsacasi
CACCGCTTTTTAAGCGAGTATACTTGTAGTGCTAAAATCAGGCACCGGTGCCGTTCTCTGGAGCAAATCAACCGACACAACTATTAGAAGGTGCTCGCTCTTTTAAGATTTCAGCGATTAGTCCTGGGATAGGAAGTGCATTGTCATAAGGGTTCAGCCCATTTTATGAACTCTGAAACAAGTGATCATGGCTTAGCAGTATATAATTATAATTAACAAAACAGCTCTTTATTGATGACGTACATCGCCTATAGAATTAAGTACTCAATTATCGCGCTAAGAAGGTTGTGTTAGGAGACGACCACGAGAAGTTCACTTCGGTCTGTGGCTGTCCCCTTTGCTTAGGACTAAGTACGATTAAGCGAAATAAAAAAAATTAATAATAGTACAAATTAAGGCAAAAAAAAAAAACAGAGTACTAACAAGCTAACCTAAAGTCTACTGCTCTCGGCGCCGTTCTGTCGCGCCGAAGGAGCCTGCTGGGCAGATTTGTCGTAGCCATTGCTGGACATCTGCAGATGCTGCGGCAGCTGGGCCGGACGTCCGTTGGAGGGCAGGGTTTCGTCCACGGAGAACACGGAGTTGTCGTGTCCGTGCATGTGACGGGCATTGAGCACGGCGTCCGGATGGGTCTTCGGCGACTCCGGCTCCGCCGAGTCTTCAGTGGGCTTACCGTCCAGAAGGAAGCACGTGATGAAGAAGAGAATGGAACCTGGAAAGAAGGAGGAAGTCATTACTTAAGATGCTTATTTCGATGGCAGTGCCATATTCACTTACTGATGCCATAGAAGCCGGCGTAGAAGATCATGATTGAACCACGGTAGCCCAACACCTTGGCCACGGGATCCACCAGAATGGGCAGGTTGCCGCCAATGTTGTTCATCACGAAAAGGAAAACACCGATGGTCGAGGATCGGACACGCAGCGGTACGATCTCCACCACAATGGCGAAGACGATGCCGAACCACATCTCGGCAAAGAAGTAGCTCAAGCCCAGCGTAATCATGGCCCACAGTGGATCGAAGTACACCGATCCAAAGGCCGGCAGCGTGGCAATCAGCTGGCTGATGGCCAGCACAAAGGCGCGCGATCGAATGCCCATCTTGGCGACGATCTTGTCGGACACAATGCCTCCGACGACGACGCCCACACTGCCGATGCCGATGGTGACACCGAACAGCCACCAGCCCAGATCCACGTCCGGGAAGTAGGTATTATAGTACAGGTCGGCGTTGTAGGCAAATGTCATGCCACCGCAGTGCCGGATCGAGGCGGCTATCATAAGCATAATCATGGCGGGGTTCTTGATCACCTGCCACAGGCTCACCGGCTTGCCGCTGGCCGTCTGACGGTCGCCCTCGCCAATGGCCTTGCGCTCTGGCTCGCGCAGCGTGGTTCCCGTAAGGCCGGCCACAATCACCGTCAGCACACCGGCGCCCAAGTAGCACACACGCCATCCCAGATCCCAGAAGTTCAGCTTGGTGATGTAGCGGCCAACGGGGAAGGCAATGCCATAGCCACCGTAGATGCCCCAGTTGAAGATGGCCATGACCAGGGCTCGCTTGTCCTCGGGAAAGATGTCGGACATGATGCCGGTGGCCAAGGGATTGCAGCCCGACTCGCCGGCAGCCATCACCATGCGCAGCAGCACCAGTTGCCAGTACTCCTTGACGGTGCCCTGCAGGATCATGGCGATGCCGAAGATCACGGTGCAGACGGTCAACATTTTGACGCGATTGTACTTGTCGGCGGCGAAGCCCATGAAGACGCCGGCAATGGTGAAGATCAGGATGAAGGTGGGACCAGCCAGAATCTGATAGTCGATGCCCAGACCATTGTAGTTCCACTCGCAGTACCCGGTACCGTTGAAGTCCAGGGCATAGCAGCTGGACTCGTTGCCCACCGCTGAGCACTGGGTGGGCAGCTCGTGGCGATTGAACATGGAGTTGTTTTGCTGGCAGGCATGGTCACCGTAGTCCAGCTCGATGGCCGTCTGCTTGGAGGTCACGCCGATCAGGTAGTGTCCCAGCTCGCCGAGTATATACCCAATGGTGAGTATGGCCAGGACGTACGAGTTGTAGAACCCGCTCAGCTTCTCCAGAATGGGTATCATCTTGACTGTGTCTGTGCCTGTGCGACTGCAAAGAGATAAGGTGGGGGGAATTGATTAGTCTCTATGACATTTCCATACCCCAACAAGAAGATAAACAAACCCCCAATATGGGGGATTCATCAGCAACTACATTTTTCTCATTTGTCCTACAATCAGTGGGGAAAATAATAATCAAGTGCCGCGACATAATGACAAATAATCTGCGAGCTCTCAATTAATGAGTCCATAGAGAGTGAGTGATGGCCACAGGTCACCTGCATCGTGACTGGAATTTCGAAAGGAACCTGGCCCGAGACGACAACCAGCCCCATAATTCTCCCTCGCAGCGAAATGAAAGTGAAGGCAATTACGTGTACGTTACGTGATGTGGAGGGGCGATTAAACCCTAGGCTAAGTCCAACGAAAACTCGTTATTAAGAAATAGAATAGAATAGATAACTATGAACCAAAGAGAGTATTCTACCGCTTCTACGAAGCGTTCTTCAGCAGGTTCGCCTGAGAAACACTTCCCCAGGTGGAACACTTCGCCAGACACCGTCTTGAGGGTCTAAATCAATTTGTATTTTTCGGGTTAATTCCATTCAATTTGAACTTTTGGCAAACCGCCATTAGCCAAGCTCCATAGTAATCGTTTTTCGCACAGCTAACCCGGCAACAGGTCTAGGCTGACTCCGATTTGGCTTGCCCCGCCAACATGCCTACCTCCAAAATTCCTTTAATCAATCAAGTTAATTTGCTTTTGCTGTCTCGGCTTGAGTCTTTCCTTTTATTTTTAAACTTTTTGGCTGTGTCTTACTACAATTGTTGCGCTGTCAAGCCGCCAAGGTCAGGCCCAAGAATGGCTGAGAACATTATCGCCAAACAGACGGATATGCGGTAGGCGAACAAAGGTCTCAAGAATGCGGATGCTCGGACCAGACCAGACCTCAGCCAGGTGCTATTGACTTCGGTCTAGGCTATGTATGTACACATATATTCTCTATTGACCATTTAAACAACGGGGGCTGGTGTGTGAGGGATTGATTCACGATCGTGAATCAAATTTGGAGTGCTTCGTTTTCGACTAATGTTCGGTGCAATTTTAAATAATAATAGCCATTAAGTTCGGCCCATTGTAAGCCCCTCCTGGCCTTGATCATTCCGCGGGCCATGCCAAGAGCCAGTGACAGTTATGGGAGCCATAAATATGAGCATCACCGTTTTGGCTCAAGCTGAGACCGGGCACGTGAGTCAAGCCGCCGTCGTCTTATATGCATATGCGGTGTAGGAAGCTGGGCATTAGCGTGTGATTGTTGACGGCTTAGTGAAACGCCCAGAGGCGACCTTGACATTGGCTGGTATACAGAGACTAGCAAGCTTGAGAGATCAATCGATTCTTATGGAAATCGAACTGGGACTCGGACTCAGACTTTGACTCAAACTCGGACTCGAACCACGTTGCAGTAAACCTTAGCCTTGGCTTTGGCAATGCATTACATCCGTCAGTGCGTGCGCTGTAAACCTTGTTTTCTAGTTGTAGTTCAATGCCAAGGCGCCACGCGTAATAGACCAAACCGGATTAAGCCACAGACGTGACTTAACCCTCCAGCCCCGCTGCGAGCCTGGCCTCCGCTCCTTGGCTTTCTTTGGCAATGCCAGCGGTCTTGCGGCGCCTATCGAATATTGCCCAGCTAGGCTCGTTCGAGCATTAAATTTAAGTGCACTGGCAGCAATAAAGTTATTGCAAAATTGGAACTGTTGCAAGCATAAAACTGCAATGATTTGCATTTAATTATGGCCTGCATATAAGTTGGTAATGAGTTCCCCCAAAGGCAACGAACTTGTTGGTCCTAATCAAGGGATATTACTCGAGCCAGGGGGGATTAGGCTTTATTTAGTATTGGGAGTTGGAGGAGTCCAAAGCTCAGAGAGAATGTCAAAGTCAGGCCCCAGATTACAGCATCGAGACTGGGCCTATGTTCGTGACAAGATTAGACCAAGAACGGTCAGGCTTGGCTGCCTCGAATGGAGAGACGCGGGAGGAGGGAGTGGGGACTGGAGACTGGAGACGCAAGACTCTACACTGGACAATGAGTAATGGGCAAATACCCCATACCCTGCCCCTGTGTGTGTGTGCTCCCCATAACTCCGAGTTCACTGGAGACTGTCTGGCCAAGCTCTCAGCTCTCAGATACGATTAGCTCTTGCCCCTCTGATAGGCCCCCTTTAAGTTGTCGTTGCAAAGCACTTTGAACACAGTTGACAGACAGACGGACAGACACAACGGCACTCAAGCATGCCCATATTCCACATTACAAATTATACAATTGTATTAGCCTGGCTTAGCTGGCCGTTGCAACCGCCTCCGAGGTCAACTTGGCCCCCAATTATGAGTGGCGCTGATTCTTGGATGCTGATTTTAATAAATTGTTCATAAATATCATTAATTTATTGGCCAGACGCCAGACCCGGCCAGGTGTCTGTCTCGGCCGCAATTAGCAGTTTCTTAGCCGCCAGAGTGGGTGGCTGGACGGGCAGCGAGATCTTTAGGGCCACTTGGGCTTGCGTGACCACCTTGACATCGACATCTAACGGTGTGAACGGTGTGTGCTGTTTCCACCGGGTAACGCCTCTCCGGCTTTTGATTTATGCACGACACTCGCACAGGTGAGACAACTGGTCCGCGCCCAAGCAAACAAACAAATTAAGCCATCAGCGATCTACATCTACATCTACACAATCCACTGCTGTCCGGTTGAGTGTGGTCAGTTAGCAGGCGCTAAGTGCCATCACATGGTGAACCTCAGGTGCGAAGTGCTTGCAGCCGGATGTGTCCGCGGATCAGGCTTGCATAAGGATGGATCATGTGGATCAGCCTGGAAACTGGAGCAAGTCTGAAGAGTAATAATAGCCCCGGATGACACATTAAATCAGAGGAGCTCAGGGCGTATCAGGAAGATCGTTTATCATGACAAAGTCGGTAATAAACTGATGTGAATCAGCTCCCAAGATTTGCCAGGTGTTCTCTATTGAACTTGCACCTGGCAACTGGAAAGCAGGTGGTGCCGATGAACGGGGGTGTCACCGATTCCGATCAAAGCTTAATGCAAATGTCAAGTACCGCGAATCGTGGCCACGTGGAATCGGGTTTGCTCTCCCCTCGGATGCAGGAGGGAGGATGGAATAGTTTTAGTATGGAAATATCGTTTAATGCGGGGCATTATAAGCCGGGTGGTCAAGCCAGTGAATCATGACACGCTCAAAAGATCGTCCCAAGATCATCATCATCATCGGAAAAAGATGACTGACTGGCTGGTTAGCTGGCTGGCTGCTGGCTGGCGGACTGTATAACCCGAATTACGGGTAATTACGTCGTCTCGGCTTGTTCGACAAATGCAAATCAAGCGGGGAATAAATATACACACATTTAGCATGTGTTGTGGAACCGACTACGGAGATACTCCTCCAACCGCTCAAAGGTCTCATTACCACAAATCTCTCGTCCTAAGTGAGTGACTTTGCTAATTATATTTAATTGTTGCTCTAGAATTCCTGCGAACAGTGTTAGTTCTAGTTTAGGGCCATAAATAAATCATTTATATCGCTCGGAAATTGTAACAAATGAGAGTACGTGTGCATAAGTGTGCTGACATATGTACCTGGTCGGTCGGGGTGCCCACTATAAATCCTACAGATAGACCCGTAATTTACGTTTAAGGCATAATTAGCGTTCGAACAATTAGGTGATTCTTGAGACACTCGTTCGGAGCGGGAGTTATCAATTAAAGTGATTTATCCGCGACACCTGGCGCAACCTTTCTAATTGTTCCAGGTAATACGGAGACAATTTGCCATTCCCTTTCGCTATTTATGGGGTAAAAATAGTCGAAGAAGTGACCTTAAAGGTTCGACAAATCTCTATTAGTTACAATTATCATTATTGGATATGGGTATAATGGACAAAAAACATGTAATTTTCAAGATGTTTTAAATAGGATCTTTTAGGAAATTCGATTCTATAAAATTATACAATTATTTTTCAGATTTTGTTAGATAACATCGATATTTTTGCAAACTTTACGATGTTTTGAGCCCCCATACCTTTGTCCTTATATTACAACCACAGTATAGTTAAACAATAACATTATAATATATACATTATATAGGTTTTCTCCTCTCCAAACTCTTATATTAACTATAGTAAATGGGAATACTAATCAAAATCATACACTTGTGCAATCGCTCATTAGCAATTTGAACTTGTCTTCATAATTTATTTCTATATTTTTGCATCGGATCGCGCGGATCTTCGTGACTGCCCACAGCCAACAAACATCGACCGATCGGACCGACCTCCCATACGCTCCCCAGCTTCAGAAGACGCCCACCAGCTGGATGTGAGCCGAGTTTCTGCTGCTTTTGTTGTGGGAATGCGAAATACAAATACGATTCGTGTTGCTGTCTAAATCAAAGTTGAAATTAAATGATTGCCAGAGTTTTTGTTGCTGTATTTTGTGCAAAATAAATTCGTAATTAAATGGTGCCTTCAATCTGTGCCGATAATGCCAGATTTATATAACACGCTTCAAACAAATTGCTGTGGTTGTGGTTGCTACTTGATTCACCGGACCGAAGAACATCTGTAGATGCTCCAGTTTGTCTCGCCCTTTCTCTGGGTCTGGGGGGGTTTTCCTCTTCCTGTTCTTCACTGATTAGATAGCTTCATTAGTTTTTTTTCGGCGTGGGAGTGGCTGGCGATGCCATCAGTCAGTCGTAGTCCGTACTTTGTTGACAGCAACAGAGTTGCGTCAATATTGATCAGCTTGGAACACGAACGTTAATGGTTTGCTATGTATGTATGTTAGTGCCTCAAGTGGCCTGTCCCCCCCTCCTTAGAGGGTTTGGAGCTTATTGCCGCGCTTATTAATGATATGGCAAATTTTAAGACTTGGATAACTAATCACAACTGTTTGTATTTAACACTTCTGGTCGTGGGTGATTACTATGTACTTCTATATTGGGGGGGATAATCGCTTTGCAATGTTTATGAGGGGAGAACCTCTTTAATAGTCCGTGAAAGTGGTTAGACTTTACATAGGTATAGTTAGTTAGGCAGAAAAGACTATAGGGAAATAACCTTATGTATATAGCTAGGAATTAAGGTTTTAACCACTGTACCTATTATGGTATTACTTGAGACTTTAACTAGATACCTTTAAAGAGAACCTATAAGGATCACGTAGGAATCTGCTAGTTCTTCTGAGACTTCTTAAATAAAATTATCGAATATGTTTTCTTACTATTTATATACCTCAACCCTCGAGGGATTTATAATCTAGGTTCGACCTCCTCCACTCCCATTACATACCTTTCCTCCGGCATTCTGTCTTAGCCTTTGAGATCACTTATAGACTTATTGAACTATATTTCTGGCACCTTTTAGCTTTGCTTTAATTAAAAGGTCTGCGGTTTCGTTGGGTTATTCCCCAGTTATGGTCGAGCAAAACCCCCGGAATAACCACTGAGGCATACACTTTTCCCCCGTCTAATGCAAATACTGAATGCTGTAAGTAATTCTTCTGACCATCGATCGATCGATAGCGCTTGGCACTGACACACTAAGAATTCTCGAGAATTATTGGTACCCCTCGATGGCCGATGTCGATGGATTTAAATTAATTGCACACAAGCACGCGTCGCCGAGCAATTGAGCACTACACTGCCAGGGCGCTTTTAATAATTGTATAGTATTCCGACATCTCTTTGCCTCCAGTTTCAGTTTCATTTTCAGTTTTCTCAAGTTTTCAATTAGCCAATTCCCCAGAATGTCGCCAGACTTATCTCCGGCGCGACAGGAAAAAGCAAACACTCTCTGCACACAAGCACGCTGGCACTCTGGCACGCTGGTACACTGGCACACACACTCCCGGCGCCGACGAAGCCACTTACACTGAACAAACAATTTTCTGCTGTGGAGCAGGCGAAGGAAAGACACTGCTTCCGTCCGCCCTGGACTGAATCTGAGGCTTTAACTTCCTCTGGCTGGACACTGGACACGGGACACTGGTGGACACTGGCTGTAAACTCGGATATTTGGCTTTTGGACACGTCCAATTGACTGCGTTTTGCAAACAGAACTAAGCACGGCATCGCCCACCGTCGATTTAAAAAGGAAAACCGCCCAAACGCCGGCGTCGCCGCAAACGCTGGCAGCGCGGGGCTAACAATGCAAAACTGAGCTCGGCTCGGAAGAAACGCTCGCGAGAGTGGGCAGTCGCGAAGAGAACACGCCAGCGCTCTCTTCGGAGGCTGCGGCTGCGTCTGCTTCTGCGGCTGTTGCTTAGTCAAGAATCTCTCCTGCCTTGGGGCCAAAAATAGTGTCATTGATCGTAACAAAGGACTGATTAATCCCGGCCAGCCGAGCCGTGCCTCCTTTTTCTTGTTTGGCTGCAGGTGGTGACCCTCCTCAGAGCTTGGTCATCAATTCACATGGGGACTCGGAACTCGCACGGTGACAAAATTAACAGTGGCTGTCAAAAAATCGTTAATTACCTCTTAATTTTACTGCTGGGTGATTTTAAAGCTTATTTAAATCCAACTATTTAGGCTTAGTTTCTATCAGGGCATCTTTTGAAATCTTCTGATCTTATGCAGATCTCTTCAATGAAGCGTTTCTTCTAGATCTCTTTACTATTTGTTAACAACCAACATAACCCACATCTCTTGGTGAGCCCGCATGATCATGCTCTTGCCCTTGATCCCGCACATCTCCATAGATTTGTAGTTTTGTAGATTCGCTTGCGCTCTTCTCTCTGTGCTCTGGCCTACCGAAAAAACAAGCGAATCATCGCAGAAAAAAATAAACATAAAACCAGTTAGCGACGATGGAAAATCCACGCATAATCGAGATCGAGACTTCGGTGGATTCCCCCTATGAGCACGCCGGCTCCACCGTCTTCGACTCTCTCTTTTTTTTGAAGAAACTGAGAGGGAGAGATGGTTGAACTCTGATGGAAGAGTGGTGCTTGTCTGCGCCTTGTTCTGCCAATGATCCCTTGCCTGACCCTGCAAAGTTGACCATGATTAACCCCTTGGAGACAAATGAGGATAATTCATGAAAGATTTTCTTTATCATAGAAAACAAGCAAGGAATCTTAGTTTAGGAACCCGAAGTTTGTATATCCTTGCCGATTGCAATTTATTATTAAATTGTTTATAACTTGGCCAAAAATGCATTAATTTCATTTCGGAAAGCTTTTCTGTGCTACATTTTATTAGCTTTAAAAATCAGCAAACTGAATTAAACTTTGTTTTTTTTATTTATTTTTTTTTTTTTTAATTTTTCACAATTTTAGCGAAATAACCCCTTAAAAATGTTGACAAAATTTTTAAATTTTTGTATTCTACCAGACACGGCTAGATTAACTCGGCTGTTAATGCTGATCAAGAATATATATGATTTATGGGGTCGAAAAGGACTCCTTCACTACTTTGCAAGCTTCTGACTGAAATTATAGTACCTTTCACGAATCCTAATCATTCTCATCCTATACCAAAATGTATCATCTATTTAATATGGATTCAGCGGGTTAAGTTCTGGAGATGGATTCTTTGATTTCGGGGAATACGTTAAAACAGAATCGCCACAAAATCCAGTTCCCAGCGATGCCTGACGTCCGCGAGGCCTGCAATTTGGGGGGATTTTTGTTGTTTTGCTGTCTTGGCCTATCATTACCAAGGAAACTCAGATATGCGTGCGTGCAGTGAGATTGGCTGACTCACTTGGATCTCCTCCATATCTTGCACACAGCCTCCCCTCGGAACCAGTTTCGTTTCCAATGCGACGGTGACTTCGGTGCTTTTTGTTTTTTGGCTGTTTTGCAGGTGTTTGTTTTTTTCTTTCGGGTGATTTTTTCTCGTCGCTTGGTGGGTGTCGGTCTTGGTCAGTCAGCCCAGCTCCACTGCTGTGACGTCGTCAGTGGGTGGCTCGGTGGCTCGGCGGCGGCGGCGGAGTGTCAAGTTCGAGTAGTAGCTTTGTTCGCAGCCTGGGTTCTATTTAGTTCTTGTTTTGCTTGAACGCCCACAAGCGCTTTCAAGGCAGCGCTCGGTTGGCAGCTCCAGTTAAGTGCCGCTGGGTGGAACCGGATCCTTGGACTAACTGTGTGCGGACTAAGCCCAAGCCCACTAACGGAGCCACGTCGACCGACGGCGATGAAGGCACGTGCAATGCGACAGTTAGTTAGCCAGTTAGCCAGAGTTCTCCGACACTTGACCTCAACAGATGGAAATCGAAATCCACACACGTTCCGATGGAATGCTGCTGCTGGCCCGGCACTGGTGACACCTGCAATTAGGCGTGAATCATGAATAAATTTCCGAATGGACTCTAAAAATACTCGACGTTGTCGAATTTAATGCCAAATTTCGGAGTACAATAAGTGATCTTGCCAAGAACCCTGGCGAACTCCTTTGATGCCGGCAGAGAAAGAGAGGGAGAGATAGCAGTTTGATGGCACTTCCTCGACCGGTTTGGTGTTCCCCTTTATTGTTTTGATTTTTGGTGGACCGGCCAAGATTCACCTGGGCTACCTGGTCGCTAATAAGTGACTAACAAGAAGAAGGTACAATGCGGTTTGTGCCCAGCTAATTTTATGGTTCTCCAGCTCAGATCAGCTCCAAATGCGTTATACGATTTGCTTAATTAAAATACATTGCCCCCGGGTGCTTAGGGATGGCAGTCATTGCCTGGTAATGCCTCCATCCTCCATCAGTGGAAGTTTCCCATACGCACAGTATTCCCTTTTGTAAAATGTATAATGCTCTTCAAGTGCTTGCTAAACGAATCCAATTAAAATAATTAGCATTGGCAAGAGGAATTCTCTTGTATTAATCCAAGTATATATTAACACCTAATCGTCATTGTTTTCCCTCTGCAGATTAATCTTCAGGCATTCCCACTATTTAATATAGACCAAATAGATGATGCATATTTTTATGATTTAACTAAATTTATTTGATTTTAAATCCTATGGTGGGAATCGTGCTGCGGTCCAAGTGAATGTTCCATTGTTTCACGCCCCCCTCCGAGTGGGATAATCTATGCGCGGCTCTGTCATGAGAAGATTTCATTTATTTAAAGACTAATTATACGACTATTGATGAACTCCAAAGAATCGGCGGCTTATCTCATTAATTCGGGATTAGCAAGCAGCACAAGGGCCGAAATAGCTCAGTTGGGAGAGCGTTAGACTGAAGATCTAAAGGTCCCCGGTTCAATC